>JANRMR010206586.1:0-10942 GCA_025434825.1 Bergia sp. 'catenularis'
CTGGAGCTCATCGAGGCGCGATTCAGTCTGCACTGAGTAGTCTGTTGTTGCACATGGTCATTTACGTTACCGCTATAGGGTAGTACCATTATTAATATTTTTGTGTAATGTTATTTTGCGTCTAGATCGTGAAAAAGCTTTTAAGCTTATAAAACTTTTGTCACATACACTTAAGGAAGAAACAGGTTAAAATTTTACGCACCAGATTTCTCCTAACAAAATTATAGCAAACATTGGTCATTTACGTTACTTGTCACGGATCAGTAAAATTACGAAAGCAAAGGATCTTCTATGGCAATTTCATTGTTTTTTATTCTTATCTCTCATTTTTATGTTAGAAAATACGATTTAGATGCCATGTAGGGGTTGAATAATGAAATGTCATTTACGTTACTAGACCGAGTCATTTACGTTACCAAGATAAGACAGTGGCTACAGTTCTGTACATACGTTTTGTTTAAAACATTAGCCATTCTCTGAATTATCAATTTTAATAGAAGTGATTTTGAAAAGGAATGAATTCCGAACTGTCCCGTATGCCGTTTTAAAGAAAATACAAGGAAAGAGAAATAGTTTGACTAAAAATGCGTTAAGTAACGCTAACAATTATATTGAATTTTTACATGGTGAAGGACGACTGTGGTTGTAATGTATCATTAGTTTGGACAACCATGATACCTTGGTATGATTATCAATAAAAGCTATTGAAAACCACCTAATTATCCAGTGTCAGTTTGTAATGTAGATAATCGTACGTTCAAAAATCTTTGCATAAGGTTAGGAGGAGGTGGCTTCACCTTTCTAGCTCTAACTTTTGTTTCCCTGAAGATATCGATGAACTGTTTTGGGAAAATTTACTTGACGTAGTGAACAATAGTCTAAAATATGATGCTTATCGATTTAGGAAACTTGATTTTTCGACCTTTTTTATCTCCACTGGCTCTCGTTAACAGAGAATGGGTTGTAAGCATGAACAGAGTCAATGATGTTGTTTGTCTGGTTATCAGAAAATTTACTGGAAGGGAAATTGAGAGATTACCGAGCAATGCAGTTAAAACACGATTATTAATAGAAGGAAGACATATTGCCCATGAGCAGGTAAAAGAAGCAATGCTCAGTGGTGATAATGAAAAAAGCAATTGTCCTCATGGTGATGGCACCACAAAATATCATCGGCATTTTCAGAGTTTCCAAATAACAACAAGTTCTGGAAATACTTTTTCATTTGGTTTTCAAAAAAATGGCTGGCCAGGATGCTGGAACTCTTTTAAAGACTTTTACATGTGCTGTTGATGAGTTGGCTCAGGTTGTTACATCTCAAGGCAAAGACAAAGAAAAAGTATTTTCAGAACTTGTAGCATCAATTCAATCGATCAACTATGTCTGATCAGTGTGCTGTCAATCCATGTTTTAATGAACAGCTTAAGGTATTACGGCAAAACCTTTTACCTCTTTGTGTTGAAAACTGGCCTTCTTTGACGGATAAGGGGAAGGACGAGCTCAAACAAATGTGCAATTTTTTTTTGTAAGCTACAGTTGCTGGCTAACTTCGCAACTGAGACAGACAAGATTTTAAAAATGTTTGAAAACATAGCATATGAAAGTGAGCCTAAGCCAACACATGTGTTTTTCACAAGTGAATCTGGTGCTGTCAGACTTATACGAACAGCATGCAAAGCTTTGCATCCAAGAGGCTCAGATCAAGCTGGAGTTGCCGATTACTTTATTTCAAATTTATTAGATCAAGGAAAAAAGCTCAATTTGATGTCTTATGTTGGAAACCGACTTAATATTCAATTTTATAATGGAGGTGTAGTATACTACCATGCAGAAGACATTAAGTTCTTTCTTGGATGATGGCCAAACCTAAATAACTTGCTCAAAGCAGTAAAAGAAGATTTGGCAGTGAAAGTTCACCTAGCTGAGCTCAGAGCCCTTGGAATCATTGACAAATTAATCACTGCCCCATTCTGGAGAGTTATTAACAAGTCAAACAATATCCTTGAGTTAAATCCTTATTTATTTAAGATGAAAGAAAGTTTTGAGCGGTGGTGTGAAGATGCCTCCCCACTTATGGAAGGGGAACCTTTGTTTGATGAAGACATCATTCCGCTGCACAAAGACGATATTTATAATAGTTTATTCACTCCAACAACTGATTCAGAATTTGAAAGTCTGACACAACAAGCTTTAGAAATGTTGATGCACGGACTTCTAATTATTCTCGAGAGACAAGCAGAAGATCAGTTACCTGGAGGAAAATACTTAGAGCCATCTAAATCAGTTTCTAGTATAGCAAGCACTGTCCCTTCCACCAACATGGCATCAGAAAGAGATTTGCAATTCTTGATCTCCTTATTCGATCTAAACCTCATGCTACAGTGTTAGCCTATGAGGCTTTAATAATGCAAGCCAGGATATTTCACGGAAACGATCGTTTCCGGTTACGTGTCGGTTCCATGCTGGCAAAATGACGGAACCGAAAAATGGTTTCCGATGGTGATGTGAACAGAATCAGTTGTATAAATTTGTAAAAATATGATAATGTCTATAAATTGTTGTTTTGTGTTGTTGTTGTTTGAATTCCTAGATATGTAATGGTCGTTTGGAACCCTCGAAGATTCAAAGATGTGAACTGCAATTGGCGGGAGCAAAACACATTTTACATGTAATTTATTTTGTCATAGATGCACGCGCCCACGTTCTTTTTGACAGTTAGACCGCAGCATGCACGTGCTTCAAGTCATGTGACACAGGGTCCTGATGCCAATGTTCATGCTCGAGTGCTTTGGATTTATTCTAGTTCGCCAGCAGGTCATGCAAAGATTTGTTTTTATTTAAATGAACAAAACTTAATGAGATGCGGCTTGGATCATCTGCAGCAAAGAGGAAAAATCAGATAGTCAAGTGTCTGTGTCGCTGAAAACGTTCAAGAAGTGGCACCACCAGCAAGGGAGTACACTGTACTACAAGTTGTACTATATGTAACTGCCAAAACTACATGCAAGATAATGTGTTAGGACTTGCCCATTGCCAGTGGAAACATTTATTTACTGTTTATCGGTAGTTAAAGTTTGTTACACAGCTATCACAGCAGTGACTGGCAGTTTGGTAGTCGTTATTGCCAGATTAATTGATATGCTATTACAGGGTTCACACAGGGTTTCAGCATGGCAGGAATTTTATTTCTTAGACAATCTGCTGGAAATAAATTCTCACTTGACTTTGTTACATTTGTGGCTACTGGTATTGCAGTGTTAACATATCAAGTAAAACCAACAGAGGACTGGAGTTCAGATAGCTATTTAAATATACCGTATTATAACTAATAAGCTATCAATTTCCATATATAGCTATACATGTAGTCAGTAGACGTAATGCTTGCTTATTAGAAATGCATTATTATAAAATTCCAACCCTACTTTTTTAGTCTCCTTTATAAAAAAGATAGGTTCCCATGATCAAAATTTACAGAACCAAAAATTGGTTTCCGACAGTTTCCCATAAATCAGATACATGGAACCGAAAACTGGTTTCCAACAATTTCTGAAATCTCCAGGCCTGTAATGTGGCAAAATAATGGTACCCTTGCTTGGTTAAACAGCAAATCACCAGCAGAGAGAAAGCAACTTATGAAGAGTGCAAGACAGGGGGCACCAGAAGCACAGGCACGTTATAAGGAGAGAAAAGAAACCTTAAAAAAGCAGAAGCTGGAAAAACTAAAAGAAAAACAAAATTTAAAAGATGAAGCTGAACTGAGTGTGCACTGCAGAATCAGAGACTCAAAGCTGTGACCAATGTTACAAGATTTGGTAAGCCATGGACACAGATCAGTGAAGTTGACGTAGAATTGTCCAAACTTGCAAATGATTCTGCTAAACAAGAGGCTGTTCTTGGCCAACTTAATTTTCACAAGGTCGTCTTGCAGTGAAAAGGAAAAAAACATTTATTTCAGCAATCACAAACAGTGCAAGGGAAGAAAATAACTTTTGATTTGTCAACACTTATTTTACACCTTAGAGAAGTAATACAAGAAAATCCCATTTTGTCTTCTCAACAACTTCCAGAACATTCAACTGGCACCGGTGGTGGTTCCATTAAGGCAAGTGAGGAACGAGAAACTGAGGTTCGGGCAAATAAACAGCAACTTAAAAATAAAATTAAAGAAGCCAGAGACAAAATCTTAAGGAAACAACAGAAAAACAGTCTTCCAATGTTTCTTGAAAACCCAGCTTTACTTGTGGGAAGAAGAGTTCGGCACAAAGTTATTGGGAGAACTCGGAGGAAGTATTTTGGTGTGAAGGGTCAGTGCTTGAGGTCTCAAAACAAAATAGTAGGAATCCCATTAAAACAGAATATCTCATCCATTATGACATTGAAGAGGAAGATTTAAAATGAAACTTTCCTCTGTTGCATGACATGCAAAAGGGAGATCTGATCCTTCTACTCACATGATTCCTTCATTTATTTATTTAAATTGTACATATATTCTATTTATAACATGTATATATAGTTATTTAATCTATTTATTATTCTTAACATACATTTTTACTATTTATAATACTTAATTGTACATATATTTAATCTATTTATTCTATTTATAATACATTTATATATACTGTACATATTCTTATTTATTGTAGATAATATGTATATTACTTGTATTCTTGCACATATTTATATTTATTTATTTAATGTTTATCTTTTTGAGTGTTTGTATTTTGTTTTCATATTTATATTTGGTATTTATTATAATTTGGAACCAAAATTTAACCAATATTTATATGCTGGTGGTTGTTTGCATTTCCCAAGTTTTGCTGCTTACATTTATGAAAGTGTAAAGCACTGTACTTCAGTTTTCAGTATAGTAGTTTCTATTTTGAATTTTGCCTTTGAGAGAGGCCATACTGTTGCTTTTGATGATGGTTTTCTTTATTTCAAAACAGAATTACTCTGTGAGCCCTTTCTTTTCTCATTTTTTGTTGATGATGGAGCCCTTACCTGATTGCTTTCTTGATTTGGCAGTACCAAATCTTGCTTGAGAACCACTTCCTTCTGAAAGTCCATGCTCATTTTGATAAATGATGATGATTTACAGTAGACATTATTTGCTTTGTTGTATAGCGGGACAAGTTTTGCAGTTACTTGTAAATGTGGAGAGCTTTCCTTGAGAGACACATAGAGCTGTCCACTCCAATATTTTTTCATAGTTTAAGGCCATTCACAATTTCATATATACATATATCTCGCCTGCCAGTTATTGCAGAAAGAATTAAGGCCATGCGCACGAAACTGGTGATCACTTCCGTCACATCATGTATCGTTTGTTTGGATCGTTTTTTCCCTTCCTTTTTGCACGATGCACGATTGGATCATTTTAAATGATAAGATCATTTACATGATAGAAACACACGATGCACAATGACGAAAAACGATCCTCAGAAAAAAAAACGATGGAACTATCGTTTAAACGATGACGTGATCGTGTGGCTCACACAATATTTCTTTAGAAACAGAAAATGCTGAAAGTTTTCATGACGAAAGTGAAGGTGTACATACCGGTATATGAAACCCATGCATCCTGAATTAAGTGTAGTCTCTACTCCAAAACTGATCTAAAAACTGTATTCCAAATGGCAAATGTGTCAATAGCTTTTCAATCGTCAGGATATCAACTTGAATAACAGATACGACTTCATTTCTGCTGTCGAGTAGAGCTGAAAGCAATGCATTTCATCCCCTTCGGCTGCACTGGCTACCTTCTTAATAGGTCATTTTTCTGCAGAATCTACTATATCAACATACAAACGTTCAGCTTCTTCATTCTTGATAACGATGTATCGATCAAACACGAGCAAAATCAATGAATGAACGAGACGTGTGACAAATCACGCCACTTGAAAAAGACCGCTGATCGATTTCTGTACGTCGTGTAAATTTACACCATACAATCGTTTTAAACAATAGGATCGTTTAAACGATAGAAACACACGATGCACAATGACGAAAAGCAATCCCCTGGCTTTTGATGAATGTCAACAGAAATCTTTCGTATACCACGGAAATTGTCAATTTATGAAAAGAGCTATCAAGGTAAGTTAAACTTGGCTTCATAAATGCAAAATATTTCAGGATCACATTACGTATTTGCAATTTCTTCAAGAATTTTACGATTTTGAGAGTATATAAACACATTAAAAACGAGCGTATGCAATGAATTTAGGATAGATTCGATTTCATATACCAACTCTAACCCTTCTGTATTTCCTCCATAAAGGTCATGAATTAACAAAGTAAACATTTAGATTAACTTCAGTTTGAGCACATTCTCAATTCCAATTTTCTCTGAATGTTGAGTTTTCTTTCTGTAAAAAACCAGCATCGTGTGTTGTTGATTCATGCATCGTGAAGCCATGTTGTTTACATTTTACGGTTTTGAAGTCGAATTAATTTCCTTTGGGGCATTCAACAACTCTTTAATTAATAGAGGATGTGCAAAACCCTAAAACTGTATTGCATGTTAAAAATCGTTTTTCTGTCTTGAATATGAGTGATGATAGAGGAAAATAAAGTCATGCAAAAGCCGCATTTTGAATTGTGCACCAGCTCCTTGCGCATGGCCTTAAAGGTTTCTTTAAAAGTATCATTGATCTTGTAGTAAAGTTGTTGCTAACTGGAAAATAAAAGTTGAATATCTTACTCTTCATTTGTGTTAGATTTTTAATCTTAAGAGTTGAACCAAAAAAGGTAATAAATACAGTAATGTTCGTTGATCTCATCGAGGTCAAAATAGCAGATAAGGTTTTTCAAACAAAAATGGGTTAAGGTTCTGGTTTTCTGTTGCCATGGTAACTGTTGTTATGGTAACCAAACCGTAATCTGACTTGTATAAATACTCATGTCTGGAAAAAGTATAATTTATTCTTCAAAACATGGATAACATGTGGTTTTTACTTCTAAATCACCAAAACGTAGCACAGATGTTGTTACTATGGCAACATAAGTGTTGTCATGGCAACAGTTTGTTGTTTGATTCAGATTGCTGAAGTTACTCAAATGTCACTGTTGGATTAAGTGGCAAATTTCATTGATTTTTTGCATTTTTAAAGGTTTTTCTGTTGCTATGGTAACTGCATTACCATGGTAACCATTGCTGCATCAAATAAGAGATAATCAAGAGATACACCTTGTGTCCAAATTTAGTTTTGATAACTTGAATGGTTTTGAAGATATTAGTTTTTGAATATTTGGTTTTGCCCCAGTTTGGTGCCAAAGAATTTTGGTTTATTCCAGTCTTTCCTTTACTTTATCTTGTTGAAAAAATATCTGATTTGTTAGAACTTCAAAAATTTGTATCTCGATGAGTATTTTATCTATTGAAGTGAAATAAATGGCAAAATAATCAGATGGTTGTCACTTTTCTTCTACTTGCCATCCCATATTCAGAAAGTTGAAAATTAGACTAAAATGCCTATCTTTCCTTTTGGAAATTTAAGTACATCCAAATTAATTAAGTTGACATTTAATTCAAATACTGATTGTTTGTGCTGCAAACAAATTTCTAAACTTAGGCTTGACTCATTACCTTGTCTTGAGGTCTGTGATAATCTAAGTAATATCCTTAGCTTAAATGATATAGACTCTGATCATTATCTACCGTCCCTTACAAATTTTCAGTATTATTCCATTCATGACTGTCACTCTAACAATGATGTTCAAGACCTTTTTCACTCCCATCAATCACTTTCCGACTCTACATTGGAACATTAGAAGTCTCTCCAGCAATATCGACCATCTAAGGCAATTATTATTTGATCTAAATCATTCTTTTTCAATAACTGATATTTCTGATACTAAACTTATTAGTAACAGAGAAAGTATTATTAATATTAATCCTGAATTTTGTGAGTTTGTTGCAACAACTAAACAAGTGTCCAACAATTACACCAACATTATTTCAGTTCTCGTTACTGTTTGTTTTACATGGCCTTCCATATTAATAAAATTAACTGAAATGAAAGCCAAAGTTTGTCCAAGCCAACAGATTTAAATGTCCCATGGTGATTCCTTGACAAACAGTTTACGTGTACTTCAAGGTCACATCACAAACACTGCCAACTACTTTTTATGCTTACAGCTTGATTCCTTAAGCTGTTGAAGTTGAAAGCAAAACAATTCACTGGAAAGTTGCTATTATCAAGAAAAATCTTTACATATTTGTGTTCTATACCATCATTGATAGTTCTGTCTGCACCACAACATCGAGTTGTGGCAGTTACCATACATCTTAATGCTGGGTGTAAAGACAACTGTGTCACAAACTTTAAACAAACCAATATATTCACGAATTCCAAATATTTTTATAGCAGTACAGTTTGTTACATTTATTATATGTAAAATTTCATTAGTAATAATTTTAGAATATTTTTATAGATAATCATTTTCTATTTCCATTTAGCACTCTTGTAATTAGATACTGAAAATCACCAAAGGGAGTATTTAATAGTTTATTATTATTATTATTATTATTATTATTGAAGTTGTCAATATACTTTTAAAAACTGATTCCAAGCGCAGCATTAGTTTCAAAACAGAATAACTAATTCACCCGCAACTCCTACTCTGCAATTGGTTAGAATCAGAGGTTGTCATCTTTTCAGGTCAAGAAGCCCCAGCGAATCCCCTACTCCAGATGAGTCTTTCTGAAGGTTTACATCAGAACAGCGACTCGAATCTCTAACAGGTGCTTTGCCAGAGTGTGCCAAATGGACGACAAAATTGAAGAGTCAGCTCAATATTGTAAACTCAAAGGAGTGTACGGAAGCAACTTTTACTGATGTCGTATATGGTAATGATGACAAACAGACGTGAAGCAAGGCACATGTATGCTCTTGCAGAAAAAGCAGAAGTTCACTCATTTTATGTTTGGTGCTCCTGCTGCAAACCCTTAAAAATGACTTTTTGAATTTTTTAGAAGAAAAATGGATATAAAATGATTCTATAGAGGCTTTTTGGTTGCAATTATCTAAATTGTGCAAAAAATTTATATTTCCAAATAAGTGGTTCCATTTTTTGCATGACAACAATGAAAAACTTGGAAAAGTATATTTTGCATAATTTGCTTAAATTATAAAAAATATTTTTTCCTCTCAAATTAACTTGCTTATTGATCTATCTTTTAGTGGATTAAAAAGTCTTCCACCATTTAATACTGAGCTGTAACACCAAAAAGTATTCATTTTTTGGTCATTAAAATAGTATCAGTCATGTGACTTAATGTCATTGTCTTCTGTGGGTTCAATTTCTCAAAAAAAAATACATCCCCACGTGAAAGCAAATTTCATAAGTTTAAAGAGTATATATAGTTATGCATGTTTTACTTGAACTGGAAGTCCAGCATACTACTATCATCAAGGATGATTCAAAAGTGGTAAAAAAATATAAATGTTAAAGGGTAAAGGCCTTAAATTTGCAAAGAGCAAAATAAAGACATTTAAGACTTTTTAATGGCCCACAAGAGCCCTGCTATACTGATATTTCACAAATGCTTGGACTCATTAACCCTTTGAGTCCCAAATATGTGTTTTTTCCTATTGCGCAATGTGCCACATGGTCCCAAATATGCGTTGTTTCATATTTCACACAGTCATCTTGATCAAAGGTTATTTTCTCTTTGGGTTTGCTATTGCAGGAATGTAATTTTGGCACATTCCATCACATTCCTGACACTTCAAGGTCAGTTTTTCTCATACAAGACAAAGCAGTTTTTCTTCAACGAGAAAATTAGAGTTGATTGTTATGTTTTTCAATACGGTAGCCATTTTGTTCGATCAGTTTAGCCTCCATTTGTTTTTGGGAGTGCATTGCAGAAAAAGAACAAAAAATTCAAGCAGGAAAGACATGGAAATAACTGTAAACAGCAGCCTTCATAACTTCCTTTGACTCGTCAATCAAGATCAAAATATTTGAGACAAATCTGTGAGTAAATAGATGCGTTTTTTATAGAAAGGTGTTCAAATCTTTAGATGTGTTCGTTGATTCACGTCATAAAAATACAGGCCATCCAAAACTTTAACCCTTTCAGCCCCAGCCAGTTTATCAACATTCATTTTCTCCTTACAATATTAAAACAAATTAAGGTGTTCAGTTGTGAGAATAAAGGTATTGATCACACATAGAAACCTATCTAATGTGAAAAGCAAAATTCTCCCATCATGTTTAAAAGGAAAGTATGGATACAGTTTGGGAGAATTTAGCAACATGTCATATGTCATGTTTGGGGCTGAAAGGGTTAAGGGTAGGTTAAATGTTTTTCCATTTGCAAAATGTATAAATTTGAGTTTATAAATGAAATATATCAAAACAACTTTGGCTTCAAACAATCGTGTTTGTGTCTCGAGTTTTCCAGGTAATGTATTTACTAGAAAGTTTTTACCAAAGATCATTGCATCTTTTGAACCTACTGAACTTGACTCTGACAATGATTTCAGAAACATCTTCCATGATGAAAGCAGCGGTGACGAAGACTTCATGGGTTTTACTATGGATGATATTGCAGAGATTCAAAGGGCATATGAAGAAAATGCTGTCGAAGACCTTGAAGGAGAAGATTTAAATCCAACAAATTTTAATCTTGATGAAATTCCGCAGAGTTGTGACGATGCAAGCGAAGTAACTGTGGCAAAGTTCAGACCCACAAAGCAATTACCACACAATGCAACACCGCTCGATTTTTTCAACTTATTGTTTACTGTTGGACTAATGACAACAATTGTGGAGAACACAGATATATTTGCAACCATCGGTTATCCCAATTGGAACCACACTGAAGGTGCTACAGACCCAAATTTCCAAACTATACTGATGGAAATATCTGCCTTCCTCGGTGTTGTGCTGTTTATGGGTATAGTGCTGTTTATGGGTATAGTGCTGTTTATGGATA
>JANRMR010206697.1:0-18450 GCA_025434825.1 Bergia sp. 'catenularis'
TTGATCAACGAAACATTTTCAGTCCACTCGCCCACGCAGAAAAACAGTTTTTTTCAAAACTAGTTTCTCAGTGTTTAAAACAATATTGTCCATTTGCCTTCCCATCTGCAAAAATATCATTCAGTGTTTACCGATTGCAAAGATATTTATTGACAGTGTCAAGTTACACTTGCTTTCCACAAGATTCAGATCATGTGCTCTTTGTTCGCAAAAACTTAAGTCGCACCGATCGGAGAACACTCGTGTCTGATCGAAACAGCTCGATGAAACAAGTCGATGAAAATCCCGCAGAAATTCCGCAATGAGTGACGTCATCATTTGCACGAGCGCTTGGAGGTGACCACTGCCTCCTCTGGTCGCCATATATACATGTCATAACCTAACCCATAGTGTTTATTTGGGGCAGGAGCATTTTAGAAGGAGTGATTAACTGTGTCATACCCGTGACTAAACCTGTTTGCGTGTGAATTTATTTTTAGAAACCAAACCCGCATGCGGGAACTGACGTGGCGCGCGAACTTGCGTCGCGTCATCTTGACAACAGCGCATCGTCATTACACGACGGCTCGATCAGACGAACCTATACTTGCACACGTGGCTATTTTGAATACGCGTGGATTGGTCTACGGGACGAGTATCTGAAATAGCTTCACACGCAAACACGTTCATTCACATCTGCAGTACTGGCACTGCTGAGACATCTACACTCCCACTAATATACTCTTGTATGGGGAGAAAAACAGAGATTTTCAGCGCCACTCAAGACGCCTAAAATCTTTTTTTCATACATTTTCAAGAGTATCAGACCTCCTTAAAAGCAGTTTTTAAGATAGTGGTCTCCACGACCCGAAATTTAAAACTTCCAAGGGCTGGGCTGTGGAATTGGACACTCACAGATGGCAGAAAACTATACCGATTTTCGTAAACAAGACCTTCAGTGTCTCAATTTAAGACAATATGTTGATGAGAACCGAGGTTTCTTCTGATCCCATGGGATTATTTTCTGGGGGGAAGGGGGAGGGGGCTTAAAATAGGAAGGAGTTTTGCGTCTCAGATTTGGCGGGTTTATATTCGGAGGGGCTTATATCCGGGGAGGAGCATGTATTCAGAAGTTTATGTTACATGGGCATTATAATTATTTCGTATCGCTATATTTGATTATAATCAGTTTAAGGTATCACAAGAAACTTTTGGACAAAAAAATTCTTATTTTTCAGCATTTTCATATTTTTATTTTCTAGGATAGGGTCGGGATTGTTTTTTGAACATCGAAAACCCCAACTAAAAATCTATATTAGTTTCGAAAAATGTGTGTTCAGCAAAACTCTCAAGGTGCCGAATTTTTGACACGATCTGTCAAAGCGAAGCAAACATGCGTGGTAAGACGTCATGTTCGTCCTTTTGTCGACAATGACATGTCGATGCATTCAAACACACCTCGACGTCATGCCGGATTCTGTGAAAGAGCGTAGCTTTAGTCGATTTTTGTTTGCTGCTTTTATACCCTATAATTTTTTTCCACTTTGAATCTCCATGTAGTTTTGCATTTGTAATAGTTTTCTGTTCAATATAGTTTATTAGTTAACAAATTATTTGATCAATGGTTGAAACAATGAAAGGGAAATGAGTCACAGTGCTATTCAGATACCCTTATTTCCGTTAAAATACATGCCCGATTGAATGGCGACACAAGAAGATTGTGATTCAACTGTTCCGAGCAAAATAGAAATCTAAACACACCAAGGCAGAGAGTTTGGTAGCGTACTGAATTGGTGCGAGTTCCCTATCAAGACAGAAACGGGCTGCTCTATATTTTAATTTACACTCTTTGTTTCAAAGCAAATGGCATAGATCCAACCACAGTAATGAATAAAGCGATTTCGTCTCGGTGCTTTGCCTTTCTTCACCCGATTGCCGGTACTGACCTCAAGGCCATCGGCAGATATATTGCCATTATAACTAAGATTTTAAGATAATTTAAACACTATTCAATTAAACAATAGCATGATTTCAATACTACTGAACAAACACGAACTCCTTGCCCGACGTATTGCAGGCATGTGCAACATTCTCTCGAAATGTCTGGAACATTCTCAACAGCTAGTACTACTACTACATGCAGTATACGGCTCTGCTGCATCTACTGAAGCCTTTGTATATTCCTTTAAAGGCACAGTGCTCCGCCTCGCAGCTTCTGGTTTTACTCCTTGGCGCTTTAGTTCTTGGCAATTTTAAAACGTACGAAAGAGATCCGCACTAAAAAACTGATATTAACTGTTGCATCCTACATTTCGGACGACACAATACAGTTCCCAGATCTTGGCATAATTATTATTTCTGAACATCCATACTACATTATGATTATGAATATTGTCATCCGTCATACTATATTATTTGGTCTGTATGCATTTTACCTCGTTGGCACTTTGCGCTGGAGCTACGATTTAGTCTCAATTACCCGCCAAGTGATCATTGGCTGACCAGTTTTGCTGGTGAAAACCACCAACACCTCTGAGTAAACAGCTCTGCAAAACAAAACTTGCGTTTTCTCGAGTTCTATTTTCTAGCAATTTCGGAAGTTCAGAAGGTTTATTCTCCATTGATATTTAATCAATTCGGCTGAAATGTGGACCACAGGCAACTGTGTCAACTGCAAAATGTTGTCTCAGAATTTGTTTAAATGCTGTCGTTGCTAAGTTATTGCGATTTAACTAAGAAAACCGCTCAGATTTATTCAGTCTAACTTTAAAAATTAATTTAAAAAATAGCGAAGTCCTTTAACGGAAAACGGAGTAGGAGACATGGTATTTTAAAACAACATGTAATTAACACGTTACTACAAAAATGAGTGAATATATAAGTAAAAAAAACTGAGAACATATGGAAAACGAGTATTTCTGCTATAAGAAAAGCATTTTTTCTGATCAGCAAATGGGCTGATCCTTGTCAAATATTACATATAGCCAAAAACCAATCAAATGATGCACGATATATATAGAAAGTAAGACGTTAAATCGTTTTCCTACACACCGGTAATAGAGTGTTTTCAATCATTCCCAAGAGACCCAAAGGCGGCCATGTTGGTGTACCAAATTAAAAAATTGGTGATTAAAAACGTATTGTTAAAGTTGGTCATGATGTCACGTGAAAGTACGTTAACAATCACCAATTCTTTAATTTGGTACATCAACATGGCCGCCTTTGGGTCTCTTGGGATTGAGTGAAAACGCTCCACAAAATGACAAATATTTCTCGTTTATTTGAACATTTTGTCAGTTACTATGAAGTTTCCCGGGTAACCTTGCCTTGACGAGCTTTTTCACTTCCCCGAATTTGAAATAGCCCACCCATAGCTTAATCATGGCTAAAATATTTAACTGCTTTGAAGTTGGAAATATTATTCATAATGACATTGCTCATTTGGCCTGTTTATTTGTTGCAAAACGTAAAAATAATAAATTGTACTTCCCTTTATTTCATTAAATCGTTATTTGAGGTTATCATCAGTCATTATTTAACAAAACAGGTGTAACAACTAAAATGAACACCTTGTTCTAACTGGTTAAGTTAATTTAAAACTACAGGCAACATGCTAAAGTTTTCTGAAAACTAGGGAACGGAGTAATCTTTGTGTTTCTTTCAAAATTTGCGTTTGACCACAAAATAAAATACAACCTAATTACAAAAAAGTGACCCACAATCATAAAATAATGAAAAACAATAGCAACTTGCATGAACAAAAAAATGTCATTAAAAAAAAAAGAATCATGACGTCATTATGACATCATCAGTCCGCCATATTGAATTTTAAAAACAACACTATTGCGCAATATTGTGACGTCATAGATTACCCTAGTTAATCCAAAAACTCTTTTGCTATGTATAGAAGTGGATAACATAATAAAATCTGTTTATTTTAAGCTTTAAAACGTACCAAGGCGTTATGACACGCCAAATGACTTAATTTGACAAAAACAGCCAATCAGAACGTGGTTGTCATTGCAACAGCTCACTCCATAAACAAAACTTAGCAATATGACTAGATTCTCCGATAAATTTGAAGAAAAATTTCAAAACTTGAGCCGATTATCTTAAACTGTTTTAAAGTTATAAATCTTTGAAAGTCCAGGGGGTGCGTTGCTCTCCCCAAGTCTGAAGAGGGTTAAGAGCGTTTAATCGTACGTTTGAAACGTCCTCGTATCACAGGAACTCTCCATTGCTGTACTTCATTCCATTCTCATCCTCATTACGAACACGATCTCCTGTCGTGTGTCTTGGGTTTTCTTTTCCAATATTTCTTTTCACTGGATAGCAGCTTCTTTTACCACCCTGTCTGACATGAGACTAAACAAACATTGAAATGTAAAATGAGAGTTGCAAATACACACGGAAAATTACAGATGTTGTGTTTCGTAGATGCAGGTTTACACCGATATTAAAATTCTTCAGTTTCATTTTATTTCCTTTTTACCTTTCTTTACAAACATGGAACACTATGAATGAACTAGTCGGATCAAAAAAACATGAAGTCTTTATATTTTTTTATTTTCTACCCAACGATATTTTACCGTACTGCTATTCTCTTAACACGCAAGTATCAAAACGAGTTCTTTTAAAGAAAACTTGTGCATGTGTTCTTTTTAAAAAAGATCGGTTTCTTTTTCCCCAACCTAATTGTTTTCTTTTTCACTAAGGTAGCATTCATCAGTTCTTGCTAAGGAAGAAGTTCCGAGCAAAGGACCCAGACCGATATCATTAGAAACTTTATTCAGTGCGTAAAGTGAGCCGAGTTTTGTCTGATGTTGGAAAAAAGTCTTTTCAGGATTACTAGAATAGAGCTGATACAGAATGAGTTGTTCTAGCAAATAATGGATTGATGAAAGGATTATTGTTAGTTTCTCGCATCGTCAAAATGTCAAAAAGTACGTAAAAAAGACTTTTTGCTTAATGTATAGCATGATTATATACAAAAGCGTTAGTGAAAACAACATCAACGCTCAAAAGGGCATGTTAAAGGACAGTTTTAACTGACCTTATTTTCCTTTGTTGCATTAAAAGCGTGTTTGTATAAACATTGGACTATTCACGTCTTTGAAAAATTGTGAAGCAACATTGGAGTACATACTTACCTGAAGTAAGCCTTCGCAATGATCCAAGACCATTACCACAAGAAGGAGAGCCATAGCGGTTAACACCAATCTTCCCATTTTCTCACCCTTACTGTTAAAATACCAAGTTGTTTTGGCGAAACTGATCGCAGTATTCTCCCTTTTTATCTTCGATATTCGTTCATTTAGTCCTAGAACACCTGCCACAATGAACCTTTTTCTTCATTACCGTCAACTGACCAAAAAAATACTGATTTTTGTTAATTTAATAAAGTTCAAGTTAATTACCAAACTAAATTGTAAAAGTCAAAAGAGTGTATGTTGTGCAGTTATTTGCAGTCCATTGCAACGGCTTCAATCGAATTCGGCTGAATTAATAAAGTAAGAATTCTTTCTGAACTACAGTAAGTACTCCGAAGAAAAGCAATCAAACAGGCAACGTCTTGATTAATAATTCAGTTAATCAATCCAGTGAGATCAGTTACAAAGCGAAGATGGCATTTTAAATTAGGTTAAATTAGTGACTTAAACGTTTCCAACTAGTAATTCGCAGTATTTGAGGTCGCAGTGAATAATTTAAAAGTTGAGTAGATTACGACTTGTATAAAATTGAGGCAATGTCCGTCAAAGAAAATGAATGCACGTAGTTTTAGAACCAACAGTTAGGTACATAAAATCTTGTTAGAGAGTGTTGTGTATTTCATCTTGCTTAAAATTAAAGAACATGCTTCTGTTAATTTCTGTTCTCTGCAGTTGCTGAGATCTCTAGCGCATAATATGATAACTTGTTGTGGGTTATTGATTATAGACCGTTCCGCTTTTTCTGCTCGCTAGTTATTGTTTTGGAAATTGACTTTATCTCTCAGAAAGTGGGACAAATGGTTTCACAGATCTTGTTGCTTTTATAGAGTTGGTATGCCCAAAATTCAAAGAAACTGATGATTTAATAGGTAATATTTGTCTATGCGAAGGTAAACCAATAATTATGGTAAAGAAGATAAATACGGTCACATGGGCTTAAATGTTTTGTAGCCTAATTAAATTTAATGTTATGTCGTTTCATCTATTGATAATTGCTAAATGTAGCATGATTATATATAAATACGTCGGTTCAACCGAACTCAAAGTTCAAAAGGGCATGTTAAAGAAAGAACAGTTTTAACTGACCGCGTTTTCCTTTGTTGCACTAATACTAAAAGCATGTTTCTGATTAGCAGAGACCTTTGTCATGCTTCTGTCAAACTGGGTTGAAAGCGAGGCTGGGCGATCATAACAAAGAATTTTTAATGCACAGTAGTGAGAAATATGGCCTGTGTAGAAGACGTGAAGTTGTCATGGTCAAAATGTTTGAAATATCAGTAGCAAATAGGCTTGGATTTGTCAAGATGAGCACTCGATCCTTACTATGCCCGTCGAATCTCGCTTTCAATCAAAAGAGGGATTTACGTTCTCATTTCGCCAAAATCTAAGCTAATTTACGTTAAATATTTCAGAGATTTTGACCAAGACAGCTTTATGCTGCCAACATATATTAAATTTCTCATTTCTGTGCATAAGGGTCTCTTTGTTATGCCCGCCCAGCCTCGCTTTCAAGCCAGTTTGACAGAAGCGTGACAAAGGTCTATTGGCTTCTTCACGTCTTTAAAAAGCTAAGAAGCAGCTTTGGAATATATAACGTACCGGACTAAAACCTTCGCAGTGATCCAAGACCATTACCATGAGAAGGAAGGCCATAGCGGTTAATACCAACCGTCGTGATCTTCCCATTTTCTCGCCCTTACTGACAAACCACCAAATTGTTTAATCGAAACTGGTCGCAAAAGTCAGTAGTCATTTGTTTAGATCTAGAACACCTGGCTCAACTCCTATATTTCTTTATTACTGTGAACTGACCATAAAAAGAAATTTTATTAATTTAATAACGTTCAAGTTAACCATCCAAATTAAATTGTAAAAGTCAAAAGAGAATATGTTGTGCGGCTATTTCATCCTTATGGATAGATTGAATTTATCAGAAAAAAATGTTTTTTAACTAGTAATTCGCAGGTTTTGAAGGTTTTGAATAATTTAAAAGTTGAGTAGATTACGACTTGTATCAAATCGAGACAGCAAAGTAATAAAGAGTTAGGTACATAAAATCCTGTTAGAAATTCCATATTGTTTAAAATGAAAGAACATGCATCTATTCAATTTCTGTTCTCAGCACTTGTTGAGCTCTCTAGCACATACTATGATTTTTAAAACTTGTTATTAAGAAATAAAAAAAACTTGCCTACTTGCTCTGTTCAGATATAGAAGCACGCGTGAATTTGTAAGTACACGAAAGAAGTGCTTTGGAGGAACACGAGTCGAAGGCGAGTGTTTCTCGCACTTCTTGAGTGTACTTAAAAATTCACAAGTGCTTCCATAACTGAACAGAGGAATCGGGCGAGTTTTCTATTTCTTTTGTAAAATAAGTTGAATAAACAAACGTGTGAAAATCAAGCAAACTTCAAGTTTTATTACATATAAAAACCAAAGCTAACAACATATTCAATATAGTCAATCCATTAATTTTGAAAGCGAAATTTCAAAGCGTTAATTTGCTTCAAATCAGAAAGAAGCATTTCTACTTCAACGAGAGTTGTTTTAAAAGTAAATCAATTCGTTCGAGTAGATTCAGACTAGTTGAAATATTTAGCTCTACATGGCAACTGCTTGTTTTATGACTCTAAACTGTTGACTGTTAGGTTAGGAAGATCACCTCCAATATTCGGCGTAGCAAATAGCAGGGGATTCAACTTATTCTTCCTTAAAGATTTCCTTCTCTTCATCAACTGTTAGCTTTGAAAGATTTCATGATTACTCTTACACTTAATCCAGTTTAAACTGGCTCTTCCCACTTCACACGATCTGTTTCTTCTCAGTCTTCAAATGCGAACTAGGCATTGAGCATGAGACGACGACTCGACGATGCATGGACGACGCACTCAACAGTTGGCGCCAAAAGTTGCTAATTTCCCGCCTTTCACAAGCAGTTGGCAAGACACACGCACGTTGCGGGTGTGAATCTTAATACTTTATAAAAGTTAAGTTTTAAAAAGTCATTTTCATGTCAAAATTCAGAGAAAAGCTCCGGGAATTAGCAAGTTCTTCATCCATTTTAGAAACTAGGCTGACGTGACAGAATCGAATCGAATGTTTCTCTTCATCAACCGCTGTTAGCTTTGAAAGATTTCATGATTACTTTTATTGAGTTTTTCAAGTCATATTCAAGTCAAAATTCAGAAAAGTTTTGGAAATTAGCCAGTTCTTCAGCATTTTAGAAAATAGGCTGACGTGACAGAAGCGGTAAAACCACAGTGTTGTTTTATCGGGAATTAAAACAACGCTGCACAGCCAATCAGAAGGCACGTTATATCTGCTATATTTTATAAAGGTTATTAATGATAGACCCTTCCAATTTTCCTGCTTGCTAGTTGTTGTTTTTGAAATTGACTTTATTTGAAACAACGTGGGACTAATAATTTCACAGATCTTGGTATGCTCAAAATTCAAAGAAACTGATGATTTAATAGGTAATTTTTACCTATGTAAAAGGTAAACTGATAATTACGGTAAAGAAGATAAATAGACTGACACATGGACTTTTGAAAAATGTTTTGTAACCTAATGTAATGAAATATAATTTAATGTAATGTCATGTGATATAACATAATATAATGCAATGTAATGCGCTCTAATATCATAAAATATAATGCAATATAATGAATAGTATGATAATTTAATGTGATGTAATGCAATCAAATTTCATAACAAAAAGACACGATATATAAACAAAATCTCTTATATCAATGAAGTCAAATTTAACATTTGGTTTAAGTACTAAACTAACAATATCACCTTTTCTATGGGCTTATAGTTTATGATTCCAAATGAAAATGTTTCTAATCGGAGTGCAGTTGATTCTTTAATGAAATTAAAATATTCATTTAAACTTGCCAGAGTCCTTTATGAGGCCGCTGTATTTGAATCTTTCAAAGCCTTGAAAATTTTGAAGCAGTTTCCCAGAGGTTGGAGCTGTCATAATATAAACAGTTCTTTTAAAAGTGTTATGTATTCAGTGAAATACAATAAAGACAATAAAATATGTGTTCAGGATTAAACTTAGTTTAAATTAGAAAGCAGAATTTGCTTTGTTAATTTATTCACCATTTCGCAATGTTCTGAAAACAATGTCTCAACAAACAAAAAAGGAAGATACTACACTAGCACAACAGTGCGTTGCTTTCACTCTTAATGTGGAGTAGATTCTCTATGGACAGGTCGCTAAAGGAAGATACTACACTAGTACAACAGTGCGTCATACATACATACTGTAGCCAGCCCTTAAGTCGCACGAAGTTGCAGAAGTTTGAGGAAGGGTTTCCACTGATATTGCCTTAATTGCACAAAGTCGTCAAGTTTTAGGGGTGAATTCTCTTTGAGTCACCTTAAACTTAAATCACCTTAAGTCATTCAAAGTTGCAAAGGTTTGGTCAACTTAATAATGGGCCGTTTACATGGGGAGGGATACCCTCCTCTGTTGCATTTCTCATATAAACTCTGTAGTTTTTCCCATTAGCGTTTACATGAGGGTAGCGATATCCCTAGGGGTAGGGAAACCCTAGCAGCCAGCTAGGGTTTCCCTCCTAGAAGGGATAACTTTTTGTTTACTTAAGCCATGTAAACGCTTCTGCTAGGGATATCCCTCCTAGGATGGATAACTTTTCGTGATGCTGTGTCACAGAACATAAAGCGCGCCGAAACAACATGGCTTCCTCGCACGTGCTGATAAGTACAAACCTGGCGAATACTTTCGCAAATATAAGTTGAACAAGATAGCAAAGGAGCAAGAAAACGCACAGGAAAGGCAGATAAACCCGCCGACATCAGTTGAAGGGGAAGAAGATTGAATTTCAGTCGACGAAGACCCGGTAGATGCCGCAGTTGCGCGACTGACTGTTGCTGACAAAGCAAACAATAAAGCAAAGAAAGGGAAAAGAAAGTGCTCTTCCACCAGGGGCACCAAAGGTTCTCAGTCAAAGAAGGCAAAAAAATTACCTTCCCTACAAAAATGGTCGAAGTGATGCTTGGCTATGTGAAAGAACATAAAACAAAGTGTGAATTTAGCGGCGTAGACTTGGAGACCGACATAAATCCAAAAGTAAGTACTGTTAACTGGACATTTTTAAATTGCTATGTACCTTTTATTAAAGACCTTCATGTAACTTTGATTCTTTTCAGAATTACTTACTTCTAAATTTATGTCACTCAAACACTTGTCTTTTAAGATACTTAAAATCTTAATGTCAATGCAATGTACCCGGACCTCATCACTGTCAAGATACATTAAAGTTTGTGTAACTCAGACTTCAGCCTTCAAGATACATAAATTTTATGTAACAATCATATAGACTGTCAGCCAACAAGATACATAATAAATTTATGTAACTCAGACCTCAGACAGTCCAAATTCAAGATACATGTACATGTATGACATCTATTTATGTAACTAACAGACTTCAGCCTTCAAGATACATAAATTTATGTAACTCGATCAAACCTAAGCCTTCAAGATAAATATAAATTTATGCAACCCAGACCTCACCCTTCAAGACACATAAATTTATGTAAGTTCACTGACCTGGTTGAGGCAGTCTTCAAGATAAATTCATGTAACTTGATCATGCAGTCACCTGACAGTCTTCAAGATTCATAAAATTAATTTTATCTAGACTTCTGTTGTCTCAGCCTTCAAGAAATAAATTTATGTAACTCAGACTTCAATCTTCAAGATACATACATTTGTAACTCAGACTTGGACAACTTTCAATTAAGATACATAAATTTATGCAACACAGACTTCAGCCTTTAAGATACAATTAAATTTATGTAACTTTAAGACTGACCGAGCCTTCAAGACATGCACATAAATTTAATTGTAGTTCAGACCTCAGCCTTCAAGACACATAAATTCTATTTATTGTAGTTCAGACTTCAGCCTTCAGCCTACGTAAATTTATGTATACTTAATATACATTTTATTTAGTATTAATCTGCAGACTTCAGCCTTCAATTAAGATACATTTATTATGTAGTTATCTGACAGCCTTCAAGATAAATAAATTTATATAACTCAGATCCAGCCTTCAAAATAGGTTAGACCTTGATTTTCGGCGTTGGATGTGTTACGGCTTTGTATTTTAACTCTGTGTGGAAACAAAAGTTGTAGGGGTAAGGTCAGTAGTGTCGAGGCTTGAATGATGTTGACAACAGCTTTAATTTTTTTCTCAGATTAATAGAAAAAATCCAACCAGAACCCATGATACCTCAAGTCTCACAAAGTCACCCTAAGGTACACAAGGTTGCCTTAAATTACCCAGGTTTGGTTAAGGATTTCTCCTTAAGTCGCCTTAAATCTCTTTAAGTTGCATAAAGTCGCACAAAGTTGCCCAAAGTTGCCCAGCAGGTTTGAGGGGTGGTTTATCCTTCAGTCACCTTAATTCACCTTTAATTTCCTTAAGTCGCACAAACTCGCCTTAAGTTGCACAAAGTTGCCGAGATTTTGGAGATGAACTTTCCTTAAGTCACCTTAAGTCGCCTTAAATCACCTTAAGTTATGGCGACTTTGGGCCCAAGAGTAGGCCTTAAAATGTTCAGTGTGTCAGAAAAAACAGTAAGACGTAAAAGGGAGGAGTACGATTTCGTCCTTGAACGGTTTTCGGATATCTCAGATGATCAACTTAATAACTTTATTGAAACTGTGTTGCAAATGTCGCCGAACTCTGGTGAAAGGATGGTGATGGGTTAGCTAAGGGCAAAAGGAATCCGTGCTCAGAGATGGAGGATTAGAAATTCCAATTGGCGTGTTGATCCAGTGAATAGGGGACAAAGAACTGTAACGCTCCTACACCAAATTCATTGTGATGAGTGCAGATATACTACAGTGATTTTCATTAACCCATGGTAGTAGACACTGATTCTAAAGTTTTTTTTCATTGACTATTACAAATGAAGTACTACCTTGCATTGGTATTTAATGCTCCCCCTGTATCAACGATTGCTGAGAGCAAAATCATACGTGTTGATAGGATAAAGTTTTAGGTACGCACTTGCTGAATTCTGAAGATGGATTTCACAAATATAGCAAATTATTCAAAATTTTATTAAGATGTGTGTACCTAAGACTTGTATCCAATCAACATGTACAACTTTGTGCGACTTTCGTGTGATTCTACATTTAGATTCCTTGAGGCAATATCAAGAGCACTGGTGAACTGCTTGGAATAACAGCAAAGTCTTTCAGCAATTTCAATTTCGGAAACGAAAAGGTTTTGCTTAATTTGTTGATATATTTCTTTTCCCGCGAGAAGTACTGCTATGAAACCTTCTTTATTCTCGTAAAACGCTGTCTGTCCGCCATTTTGAACACATCGTTCAAACTGCGCTTGCGTCTTCGAAGTGCCGCTGGCCGCAGATCGCAGGCGTCAATTATGTCATATTGGTCGACCAAAGTATTATATCTACAGGTATTATTTCTACAAGTCGTATATTTCTAGAACAAGTCATATATTTCTACAAGTCGTGTATTTCTACAAGTCATATATTTCTAGAACAAGTCGTATATTTATATAACAAGTCGTATATTCCTAGAACAAGTCGTATATTTCTAGAACAAGTCGTATATTTCTAGAACAAGTTGTATGTTTCCTAAAACTAGTTGTGTACGTATTTTTCAAGCAAGTTGTATATTTTTTGATCAAGCCCTATAATTTTATTTATGTGGTGTGTATTTCCAAGGATGTGTAGTATTATTTTACAATAAGTTGTATTTATTTCAAGATAAGTATTTTTTTCCCTATTGGTGCGCCATACTTATATACTTAGCTACTAAAGATAATTCTACTGCCAATAGGCGTCATCCGATTGTCAAACCAACCAATAGGAATTTCTAGTCACCAGCATGCCTAGGATCTTCTATTTTAAAGGGACCAATGCAGTCTCTTTCTTTCCTCCCTCGCCCGCGCCCGCATTCCTAGCGGTTTGCATTCTCTCACTGACTTGCTCGCAGCTTTGCTGCTCGATTTTTCTTTTTCTCGATCGATTCTGAGGAAAAGAATGAGACTGCTCGCAGTCTACATGAGGATTGGTATACGAGTAAAACTAGGTCCAGGTCTCTGAGTTCGCTGCCTCCTCTGATGAGGACACATAACAGCTGCTTGCGTGACAATACTCACTATAATGGACGAATAGTGGAGTAACATTACATTTGTCGACTCGTGTTCGGCAGCGGCTGCGAGGTAGACTCTGTGAGAGAGAAAACCAAGGGAATTTTTGAGGCCTGTGAGTGTGATACCGAAAGAACAATGAAAGACCCACACTGGAATAATCAACCCTAAAATAATTAATAAGTGCGCTTTTTTCGGCCAGGATCAGTGTTTCGACAAAGTGAGATATCACGTAAACTAAAGTGCTGTTTTGAATCTATATACTGTGCATAGAAAAATTCTGGGCCTGGTTGTTCAAAGACTGGAAAAGTCTTATCCAGCGGATAAATCGCTATCCAGCAGAGAAGATGTATTCACTTGCGTCAGCTCGGTTGTAATCTCGTCCCCAGATCTCGTTTTGGATCATTTTTTAAAAAGAAATTCGAGGGGAAAGAGACTGGGACGAGGAGGAAACGAGATCTGGAAAAATATGATTTTTCATGTGTATACAGGACAACTGCGCATGCTCAAGATTTTGATCAACCAATGTGGCGGACGTGTTGTCGTACAAAGTTTCGAACGTAGATTTTGATCGAGCATTTCCATTTCCCCTGGTTAAATGTTGCTCTGAAAATTTAAAGTTAAAGTATAAGCAGCTTGATGTTATCCGAGGTATTGTGCAGGAGAAACGACATGTTTTGGCTGTCCTGTCGACGGGCTACGAAAGTCCTTGACATATCAACTCCTGCCCAATATTTTCTTGATAAGTTGCGCCGTGGCTGTTCAAGGGCAATTGTTATTGTAGTGTCGCCTTTGTCGGCACTGATGCAAGATTAACTTTCAGGACTGCAACAATGTGACCATTCAGTGTGTATCTTATCGTCACGTTCGAGTGGCTGTGCCCGTGGCGATGACAGTAGTACTGAAACTGAAAATGATCTGATTTTTCAACGCATATGCGACGCGGAAGTCAGTGCCGGTCATGTTGATTGTGGTGTTTTCGTACCCAGAAACTCTTGTAAGCAGCAGGTCCTGTAAGGATTTACTTTTATCTAAAATTTTTATGGTCGCTGTTGTTGCAGATGAGGTTCATTGTATGGCATGACCGCGCCAAAATCTCCGCACGGGGGCATGGATCCAGCTCAATGCCTCAGCCAATCAGATTTGATATCGGAGCTTATTTTACTAGATCTCGTTTCCTCCTCTCCTCTCCCCTCCCCCCCCCCCCCCTCCCCAAATTTCCTTTTTTCTAGATTTTTCTCCTTGAATTTTGAAAACGGGATCTGGGGACGAGATTAGCTCGGTTGCATAAAAGTTTGATAGCGTTATCCGACCTCTATCCAACAAGTAAAGCTACCCAGCTCACGGTATAGGTTGTATAACTTGTAACCACTGCAGCTGGATAACCGAAATAGTTGTGAGTTACAGTGCCAGAAATGGGTAAATGACGCAGATCAATTATCCCTTCAAAATATTTGCACCGCAGAAAAAAAATTGAAATTCTAGTAGACTCCGCATTTGCTACAGTAGAACAAAAATTTGATTCCACTCTCAGTTGTTATTGCGTGTTGGCTCAAAAGCTATAAAACCTGTAAAACTCAAAATAAGGTACAAATTTAAAGTGAACGAGTTCGTAACAAATCTCGTGATAAGAGACGAGATGAAAAAGGGCAATCGAGAGCTTAAAGTAAAATATTACTTTCTTGATGTACACTTTACAAAACTGTTAAAGTTCAATTTGCCGAATTTCCTCGCTATGAGTGTGACCTTGGCAGTCAAAGGGCTTTAATTTCTTAAGGGTAAGTTACATTTAACCGGAGTCCGGCAATTTTGTTTGGTTGTTTCACGTTTTCACTGAGCCACGGGAAGTAAAAATGTGTTGAACTCACAGGAAAACATTCACAAACAAAATAAACTCTAAAATTTGTAACAATGTTGAACTTTGTACTTGTTTCGCAGCAAAATGCTGACCACACACTGCCACTGGGCAGACCGACGGGTTTATGCAACTCCCACGGATCGTCATTTACATCTTATCCGGGCTTTGTGCAACCACTGTTTAACTGTTGGCACCGTCCAGTGAATAGCAATCGTGTTTGCAGGATAGGCTTATCCGATGGATAAATTTATCCAGTCTTTGAACAACCGGGCACTGTTTCCCGCAAGGGAAACAAAATGGAAATAGCAAATAGCTTCTCGTACGCTCTGCCTACCTATGTTTACTTAAGAAATTCTATTTTTTGTCAATAGAGGATCGACATGACATTCAAAACTAATTTGAGTTTCTGGGTTTCAACTGTCTTAGCTTAACTGAACCGGCGATGACACGAGTGGACGCTCTCAGTTACTGCGCTTCAAGTGTGGTTATTAGCACAACCTTTTAAATGATTACACACTTTTTTGTTTCTTCTGAACTTGTGTTTGCGGTTCTTGGCTTAATTTTATTTTACTTTAGTTCGATTGCTGTCTTTAGCTTTGTTTAGAGCTATAAATCGTGAAATGTTTATCAATCAGCGAACAGATTAGATCATCTCCTCAGCATGAAAATGGGGATATTGTACAAGACCGGTCGGGCTTCAAATCAATGTGGCATCGGAATGAATGGATGAATCAAGATTAATGAATGAATAACTATATTTATCCTACAAAAATGGATCAGCTAGTACAGTAATGTAAAAGCTGGTATAAACCCATGTTTACCATGCACAGGCAAACCAAACGGACACCCACTGGAATATTTCGCTATTATACCAATTTTTGTCTGTTTTTGGATATTCACCGGTCTATTAACCTATCATGAAGGGCTAAAAAGGTTAAAGCTTGCCAATATCGAAGAACCGTTTATTGGCTTTTGCTGTGTGCACATGCAACACGCCGTAACTTCTTGGCAATTCAAGATAAAGTGCCCTTATTTCGTGAGTTTTCCTAAAATTTATTGGAGAATACATCGAGACGGTTAGTGTATGATTACATGGCACCATGTTGCTATGGTAACCGAATTGTGGGCAGCTGGTTTTGCTCATTTGTTTCTCACTCTTTGTTTCTGGTTGTTTATTGGAAACCATGGCTTGAAAGCTTCAACCTTAAACACTTCTAGGATTTTTTAATTAAAAAAAAAATAATTTGGGTCAATTAAGAAAGTCTGATGACGTCACTGAAATTGCGTAACAGTATCCAGCCAAACTCCAGTTTAGCGTCCAAATGACATCATTGGGTGACCTGCCTTTTGAAGTTTTTTTGCATTTGAAGTTGTTGGAGTTCATTTATAGAAACCATTCCAAATTTTTCAAAACACAAGCCCCTCCCCAGTCTCAGCACACCAAATATGCCCAGTCTGAATAGGGTTGAAACTCAATCTCTTGTAGACAACTTCACGCTTTTAGAGTGATCATTTGTGGTTTTTATTGCGAACTTACAAGCTTTGACAAGAGTGAAACTTTGTTAAACCAATGTTTAATTAAAGTTGACATTTTTATATTATTGCAATTGTCCTGACTTATTAAGAGTTTCTTTGGTTTTCCATCCAGTCTTTCTGTTAAAAACTAAACAGTAGTAGTCATCATTAGGGTCATTTTCACTCCAGTGGTTGAAGTAATCTTCTGGTTTGGCGAAATCTCGCGCTCTTTTAATTGGATCAAGATATGTTCTTGTGTTTCTTGTTCTGTTTTTGTACAG
Source organism: Bergia sp. 'catenularis' (assembly GCA_025434825.1). Lineage (NCBI taxonomy): Eukaryota > Metazoa > Cnidaria > Anthozoa > Zoantharia > Parazoanthidae > Bergia > Bergia sp. 'catenularis'. Next base: position 17,012 of record JANRMR010206697.1, read on the forward strand.
TAGGTACATTTCCTAACACAGCAGAAAATTTTCTTGAATCCAGTTGTGTATCTTGCGTTAAATATACAATAGATATAAGGATTAATGGATTGTTGAATAAAGCTTAGGTAAATGAAAATGAACCTGACAGAGGTTGTACTACAAGACTGGTGATTGGTCTGCACAAATAAGGCTAAACACCAAGAAATTACTGCTGCAGTAGAGGAAAGAAAGAAAACAACAACAACAGATAACAACATGTATGTGATACGTCGATATTTCTTTTCTTTCAGTCTTCTTTGGCGTGGCACTATTTGTCCCGGAGTTTTTTTCTTTCGAAGATAGATAATCACTAAAGCGTAAATAAATGCCAGGATAAATAATGGAATAACCAAGATTAGGATTTGAAATGCAATGCCTGCTACTACATCTGCCCTGTGAGAGCCGAAACTACGGTAGCAAATGGTTTTATTGTTTTCGGTCCCAAAGCGCCAGGTGTAGAAATTGTTAGAAGAGTAAAGTATTGCAGTTATCCAGGTAAATGCAATTGCGATGCAACACGATTTCTTGCTTCTCAATGGCTGTGTTTTGATCGGGAACTTGACAGCAAAAAGTCTTTCAACTGAAAGTATCAGCAGGCTTATAACAGTAACTATTATGGAAATGTCTGTAAAAACAGCTCTTAGTTTACAAATAACTAAGCCAAAATTCCCGTCTATAAGCCAAGCTTCCCCCGATACATAAATGTCTTTGATTCGTTCTGTAAGAGCGAATATCGCTATTAGCAGATCTGAAATAGAGATGCTGGTAATGACGTAGTTGACACTTGTGTGAAGTTCGGGGTCTCTGTAGACAACAGCAGGTACAACGGAATTGCCTACAAGAGAGAGCAGCAGCAGTGTTGAATACGCCACGGTCTTGGTCGCTTTAACAGCAACAGGGTCCAGGAGAGCCGGGTCACACGAAATTGTTGTGTTGACTGAGTTCATGGTTTAATTTTTATCTGTAGAGGGAGAAAGGAGATGAGGTTGATATACCCTGCTAAGGAAAAAGGCTGTCTAGAAGGTTTTCGTATTCAATTGGTTTTAAGCACTTATACTGCACCTGCCAACCATGTATGGAGAATGCTAAAATGATCGTGGTACTGATCATGAATTTGAAATTGTATAATTCTTGAGAAAATATATATTTTCAGCAACAAAATTGATCAATGGAATGAATTTGACTGACAAATTGTAGGTTGACTACTGCATTTTCTTTTCACAAACTGTGTTTTTATGCCATATATGCCTAGATCATGTATTCAGTATTCATTATAATATATATTATTTGCTTTCTTCAAATAAACAAGTCAGTTTTGACGAAGCCTTAATGTTTTTGCTCTTCTTTTGGTTAATTGTCCAATGTAAGGCATTACTAGGTTCCTTCTTTGTTTCTTCCTTGGTAATAAAAACTGAGGT
>JANRMR010206808.1:0-16196 GCA_025434825.1 Bergia sp. 'catenularis'
GATATCAATTTGAAATAAAAACAAATGATTTAAAAAAATTATGTTTTTTCCAGAAAATTCTTTTCACTTTCAAAAGCTGTAAAAAAATTCTATTTAGGGTACAAATACGAAACTAAGTCAAAATACGTGTTTACTAATAATGAACAGCTACTGAAAATTGGGTTGGCAAAACTAAAATACTTTGGAAGAAAAATAGAAAAAACCGGAGGGGGGTGTCCATTTGACCCCCCCCCCCCTAACCCCCTTGGACGTTCGAGGGTTAATTAAGTAGGCTAGGCTGTTCTTTTGTTCATAAACACAAGAAATATAAAATGCATAGATTGCAAGCATCCGTGCGGTTTTTTGTTCTGTTTTTTTTTTTCATAAACAGTAGGATGAAATATCCAAAAAATTTCGAAAATGTCCCTATCTAATTGTGGGAAGTGTTCGGGAATTTCATAAATCTTCTAAATATTATGTGAAGTAAATTTTCACCAGGTTTTGGATCTTTCAGTAAAAATTTAGCTGGAAAGCACTTATCGTATTTTAAAGTGTCCGGGTCCTTTTTGGAAAGTGTTTTGAAACATTGCAATTGATAAAACAAACAAACAAAAAATAACAATCCATAATATATTAATTAATGAATTTCATTATGTTTGAATATGTTTCACAGGAACGACGTAAAAACCCAGAATGTTTTCCTCCCTCATTCACACGAGGCTTTGTTGCCGGAGCGTATTGGGCTTTTGTTTCCGTCAGAACAGTTGGGTAGGTGATGGGGCCAACAGGAAAGGGTAGGAACTAAATGGGTCAGAAATGATCAGCTAAGAGCAGTATTTAAAATCAAGAGGAAACATACAGTTTATGATAATGATAATGATTATGACAACAAAGAAGAAAAAAGACAACAATAAAAATGGCCATAAAAATGGGATAATGACAATAAACAATAACCCAAACTCTAAAACAATAGTGCAATGTGAGCACTCAAAATACAGCTCTAAGACGATACAGGAATGCTGACATCAATAGCCTGCTACCATTTCTATTTATTGGTGGTGTTTTTTTCAACGGTTCCGGCCTCGTTGTTTAAACCCTCTAAACTTATTTGAGTTAAAATAAAATGAAAAACGTAACATGTTGCATCGGCTAAACGTTCTCTGAAGTCCATGTTTGTCAAAGTCAAGTCTACCAAAGATAAACGTTTTAAGATATCAACAATTAACAATTGTGTGACATTTTGTTTTGTTAAAGAGCTGATAAATGAACTTAGAAAAAGCTGATTGGAAATTAGTTTATTATAAGATCTACGACATTATGACACACCCACGTCAGTCACTCTTTTACCCAGGGTTAAGAATTCGTTAAAGTGTCTGAAGTCTAAAAGGTTTTTATGTCAAGAGTTAGCAGCTAGAAATTTAAAGATAGCTTTAGTAAAAGGTTGATCTTTAAGTATAAATTAGTATGAACCTTATAATTATGTTTTATCATATAGAATTTTATCTCGTATATAAGGCATGTGTGTAAAATTTTTAAATTTTAATATTTTGAAACTTAAGTCTTCTATTTTGAATGATACAGATGTAATATCTACGCTGTATTAGGTGAATATAAACTTGTTGTTGTTGTTATTATTATTATTATTATTGATACTATTTTTAGTGTTATTGTTATTGTTAATAAGTATGGTCATCAAAAATATGTTTTACTGGATTATTTGAATCTCTAATTATTACACCGCTTGGCTTTAGTAAAAAGTTAACAATTGACTGTCTCGTAATCAACACTGAAAAATCAAAACAACTCTGATTATAGGGATGGTAATTTCACTCCAGTGACAATCACTGGCAGACTGTTCGCTATAGTATGGACGATGATCGGCCTCGTCATGTTCACCATTTTCATGGCACTTGTCACCAGCCCTCTAACCACAGTCACGGTTCTGTCAAGCCGCGTGCGTCTGTATGGCACCAAGGTAAAACAAACTAGGGTCCATTTCCGAGCATAGTGACTCATAGGTCGGAGAGGAGAAAAGGGGAGGGGGGCAGTACGAAATAGAGTGGACAGTATATGGAAGGGTCGCCAGAATTAGCAAGTTTATGAACGGGTACTATATTATAGTAGGCATATAAAAGGTGTTTAAATTGCTAGTGTAGGTGTATTCAATTGGTACAAATTTGGGCAAAAATCATACAAGAAAGGGTAAGGAGAAAAGTCCCCCAGTTAAAATCCTTATGAGTGCGCCTCGCTTTTTATCCCGAGTCTATAAGTTGATATTAAGTTGATGAAAGTCCAACACTCCACCAAACAAGACACCAGGGACAACAAAAGCACGATTAAACAAAAAGTTCACTTCAAAGACATGAAATTTCAACTTCTAAGTTCAAACCGTCCAAAAAAAAAAAAAAAAAGACGCCAAAAAAACTTGAAGGGGGTGGGGGGAGGGAAAGCATTCCAGGGTTCGTACGCTTCATGGAAAGTCCTAGACTTTTTTTTCTCCTGGAATGTCTTTGAAAGTCCTGGAATTTTGTTGTAGTTCCTGGGAAACTCCTGGAAAATAAAGCAAAACGGGTACTTCTTGATTTTTGTTTTGTTGTAAGTGAATTTAATGATATATGTACTTTTCAATTAGTATTGGAATACAGCATTGGGCTCGGATTGAGAAACGATAATGTGTTGCAGCAAAATTATTGGCATTTTTAAAAAAATACTCCTGGAAAACATCCTGGAAAATACGTTGAAAAACGCCTGGAAAGTCTTGGAATTTTGACTTTCAGTAAGTGTACATACCCTAGCATTCGTACCCCTCCTGGATCCATGGCTCGATAGGGTTAAGATAACATCTAATTTGTGTTACTTTTAAAGAGTTATTTCACTACAAAAAGAAACACTGGTTAACGTTGCCTCACAGCTTGTGATTTATTAATAATCAACTTAATGTGTTGATCGTTACTAAACAACAATACATACACAAAAGGTTCCAAAATTTTCAATCGCATCTGCAGGTTGCCGCTATTGAGAGTTCTGCGGAGGTAAATTTTTTGCTGCGAAAAGCTGCTATAGTAGGTATGGAGGTGAACAGTTATTTCACACACGTGTTTCAAAGACATGTTACAACTAGAAAGCATAAAATATAGCTGGAGCAAGCCTTCTACATCTTTATGTCCGATAAAATCAAGTTGTAGACGTAAAAGAATTACCTTCAAGCTAGGATCTTTTTTTATAAAACGATAGCTTTTTAACAACTCGATGTTTTCGCGACTTACAAGAAACATGGAACACTTTGAACAAAATATGATTAATGAATGAAAAGTCTGTAGCATGGTTAGAAAGAAGAGACACAAAAAAAATAAAACTGTCCTCATTTTCAGATTATTGTAAATGCGCTATTTTGTCATAAGTTCGACTTTTGAGGAGCTAAAAGTCAAAAATACAATATTTTCGCAGTTTCTTAAAGACATATATCATTAATGCAGCAATAGAGTTTATTTTAAAGAGGCAAATAAATAATTTAACATCAAGTTGCTGCGAAAACGGAAATTTAATTTATAAATATTTGTAGACAGTGCTTTTGGAAGTACCTGCCTAACTGCTGAAAACCCTCGTACTTGAATTGAAGGCGATTATCACCTTATTTACAGAGATAAAGTGTGGGAAAATTCACAGATTTTTCAATTTCTATCCATTAGAGCGGGGATGGGGCTTTCTGACAAACAAAAGATAATCGAATCAAAAAAATTTGCCATTGAAAATAGGGTAAGTATTAGTATTAACATTAAAATTAAGGTTAGTTTTTAGTATTATGGCCAGGCTTAGGGTCTTGTATTACCTATATACCTAAGCACAGGGTAGTGAATAATGTGGTTAAATTTTATACTTCTGCATCCAAATACAACGCACTGTGAACCCTCCAAAGGTAATTGCAGGTGTAAATTAGATTCAAAATTATAAACAAACTCCGTTTCTACAGACACTGCCACGACCAGACTCACTTTTACGATGTTGCTACTGACTCATTACCTATTCCTTTTTGCCTTTTAGAAACCTACCGTAATGTGTCAAAAGCTTACAACGCTCTCAAACAAAAATTGGTAGAATTAATACTGATCGATAAAGTGATTGCAGAGGCTACACCTGAATTCGCCTGTAATAGTGAGATTGTGCTGAGGAAAGTATATCAACTGCCATACGTCATGAAAGGCTTTGTGATGTCAGGAGTCAGCGAGACCATGGAAAATAGGACGCGTAACTTTCTCAAGCTACAAGGAGAGCTCTTGCAGGATGCTGCCATTGAAGAAGAATTGAAGGTAACTTAACGGGAACAAGCTATAGTATATCACAAAGTGAAACAGAAACTGACTTGAAAGTAAATAACTACATGTAGACATCTAGCTGCCGACAAAACGTTTCAATTAAGTAAACCTAGCTGTTCAGACAGTTTTTGAAAGATTCCCAAGACTAAGAGTGAGGGCTGAGGATTTAATAAAAGCATTAACGTCATGAATCCGTTCCAAAACTGCTGTCATCGCTAACTAAATCAGTATCATTGCAATGATAATGAATTACGGCAAATAGAACTTTAAGTTAAAAAAGCTATCTCAGATTCCTTTACGTCCCTCAAGAAGTGTAATAACAGACAAAATGTACATTAGGGAAGATCGTATCGAGACTTAATTTCGTGTCATTGGCTTCATTATTTAACTAAACTAAAATTTACTTACAAAAGTAAAGGCCGTTTTCAATGTTACTGGCATTACATGCAAACATTTTTTAGCTGCATGTTTTCATTCACCGAGCTGTTGTTCCACAAAGGCATCTAATACCAAAACAGATTAAAAACTGGAAGAAAATCTGCATTAGCTGTTCAAAATTGTCCACTATCTGCTATTAAAGAAAGAAGGTAGATACCCAGAAGAAATTAACGATTACAGAGGAACATAATAAAACAAGAGAGATCCGTGCCATCCGGTTGAGGCTGCAGTATAACTTTACCGTTTGTTCGAGTCCTCTAGTCCTGGACAACTAAATCCAAGTTATCACATTATTTCTGTGAGGCCATTGTATGAAAGTGATTGAGTGTTGGAACAGCCAGAATCGGACCTTTTTTTTGTACCTTTAATCTTTATTGTACTATTTGATTAGAAAGCACTGTATGGCAAATACATTCAAATTGAAACAATAAAAATTTATTATACCACTAAATACAGACCGAATGAGTGCGCAGCTGTAACGTTCATAGCAACAAGTTAAGGAACAAAAGTGGCTACAAAACGGGACCCTATTTTGTATTGTGTCATACATGAATACCCGGCACTATGGTTCGCAACTATTCTCTGAAGTGGAGGTTAGTAGCAACAGATATTCACCTAACTGCAAAATGGATCGAAGTGAATACACGTCATTCCCGCTCACCAGTACCAACTAAACGATATTTTAGAGACCCTTGGATCAAAATTGGGAATATGCTCAAATTAGATCCAGAACAGGCAAAGTGGAGTACACAGTCACAGACCAAATCTTAGTTCAGCAGGCTGGTGGACCAGAGCTTCAGCCTGCCTCCAGTGTGACGATGTCACTGATTGGAGAACTGTACTGTACTGTACTGTACCGACACTGATGAGAGCAATTGTGTTACCAAATGCACACCAGTGAACAGAAGTAAAAAATAACAATAAAAATAATAATAATAAAAACCTTTAAGGAATTGCATTTTAGATTAAGAGAAGTATAGAGAACTAAGCTGCAAGCGCTTGGTTCCATGCATGCTCACCCGTGCGTGCTATATCTAGCTAGGATTAGTTAACGATTTTCTTTCCGAAGTGGTGGTCACTAGAGAGTAATTATTCCTGAAGTGGATGTTAGTAGCCAAGGAGTAGCGAATGCGAGACTATAGTCACATTAGCATATGCCAAACCAGTGAAAAGATCTAAAAGAAAAAGAAAAAGAAGAAATTTTAAAGTTTTGGATGCAGAGAAGCATAAAAAAAACTCCCTTCAGTACTGAGCCAAGCGTGTTGGTTTGATATTTAGTGAATAACCCCCCTCTATGCTTTTCGTATCGAGCTATACAGGCCCGACCGAGGATGAAAAAGTGACCGAAATGTGAACATTTGCCCGAGGCAGAGCCGAGGGCGAATGTGAAACTTTGAGGACATTTTTTCAGACGAGGGCCTGTCTAGCTGATACAAAAGAGAAGGGGTTTATTTAGTTTATGATTCAACAATAATTTTTTCAAATGGAATGGCAAAGCGCGTGTGATGAACGCAATGAAGTAAAGGCAAAATTTGTTGAGTTATTTGTGTCTTGTATAGTATTGAATTATTAACTAGCTCCGTCTTATTTTCCCATGTACATGTCACTGCTCCGAACCTAGAAGCTGAATTTTCGGCGATTAATACAGCAAAAACAACCCAAAACAATTTTTTTAATTGCTTGCAAGTGGTTGCAAATATTGGCCCTGCTGTATCGAGGAATATTGGCCCTGCAAGCGTGCAACACGTGATCGATTCTGACCAATAGCATCGCGCGTTTTCACTATGAAAATTATTATTGAATTATAAATGCTAATACTGGTTATTCTAAGTGTGAGCAAATAAAAGCGAGCGAGAAGTGCTATTTAGGTATAGGGTGTGTATTAATGAAGTCTAACAACTTGCTTTTATCTCATTCAGAGCAGAACCTGTTTTCTTAAGGCGAAAGGCGTTGCTGACTTTGAGTTGAGTTTCATTGATGCTAACTCGGCAGTTTTTCAAACAACCTTGATTGCCCTGCTCTTCATGTGGGCGTGTGGTTATTTACTCGGCATCGTGTGGCATCTATGCTATACCTACTGTAGGAAAGGTAGCAAGAAAGGTAACAAAGTTATTTTTTTCTCTGATCAACCAATTTTACGGTGAATCATCATTGCAGCCATCCATATTTGATGTATCACATGCACAGTACCAATTACAGCACCTTCTCAAACATGTTATCACCATCATCATCATCATCATCATCACCATCACCACCATCACCATCAACACTACCACCGCCATAATCATCATCATCATTACCATCACTACCATCACCACTATCAACACCACCACCACCGCCGCCACAACCAACGCGATCATCCTTACCATCCTTAACAAAATGACCATCAACATCAATACCATCATACTCATTCATGGTTTCAACATCACCAGTCACCAACAGACAGCACCAGTGTCATCGATTAATCATTTTATGTGTGCACGTCACTATAAATTGGAATAATTGGCAAAGTGATTGTGTGCCTTTGGACTTGTTTCTTTACTTGAAACGCGAGGTTTAATTAAATGCGTGTTTTATATTATTTCTTTTAACATATTCAAGTGTTCTCTACTTAAATACTTCAATTTCTCCAGTTACAGTGACACTGAATGGAAAGCAACTACGAATGGAAATGGAGAACAGCGTTAAGGAATTCAAAACGAGTTTCCTGCGCACGATGACAACCCTAAGGAAAAAACACAAACATCAGTTGAGGTCATTAAACCGAAAACAGAATGGTTCCCGTGTGGAAGCAGTCCAGTTGCGATCCATGAACACTAATGCAGAGGAATTATTTTCAAATGAAATGCGCACTGAAACCACAAAACTTTAAAGAAATTTTATGGTATTAGTTTTTATGTGTGACAGAGACAGCTCAAGTTGATGCACATGCAAGAAATGGGTTTTGGTTCTTAGTAGCTGAACTTTACATTCAAGATGTTAATGGATTTGTTTGGCTTTTTTCAAAAGTCGTGCCACTGCCGTGTCGAACTAAATTTAGGAATTAAATTCGACGTTATCACGGCAGTAGCACGACGTTCAAATCATTCGGTACGACAACTCCAATTTAGTTCAACACGGCAAATAAGTTCGACAAGGTCTCCCGTGCTACCCACGGTAGTAGCACGGCGTGGTTTCAAACGTCGTGCCACTGCCGTGTCGAACTTAATTCACAAATTATGAAACTGTTTGTTTCGCTTTTTCTGCCTTTTTCTGACAGTTTTGCTTTTTCTGTCATTTTTCATTTGGCGCGACTGATTTTAGTTCGACGTTTGAAACTATGCCGTGTCATCGCCGTGCTATTTCCGCTTAGAATTTTATTCAGTTCGGCACGGCAGTCGGGCGCGACGTTTGAAGCAGGCCTTAATTTGTAGAAATTCCGTTATTTTGTTACTTTGTTGTAGTTATTTTGAATATGTTATTTCATTTCATGGCTTCCTCTTGTTCTTGTCTTTTTCTGATAATTCTGAAGATTCATTGTTTTGGTTTTCTAATGTTATTTTTTATGTCAATAACATTATGAGTGTTTTATGGCTCTAGATCTAAATAATGAAACATTGCAGATGTATAACCGACTCAAGGTATAGCAACTATTGCTATGCAGATCGATTCTCAAGTACTAGTTCTTGTGCTGGAAGGAATGAACACACTGCGCATGATCGAGTGCTAGTACTTGTGCTGGAAGGAATGAGCACACTGCTCGAGTGCTCGCACACCAGTTTACACATTAATTCATCAGTGCTCTGTCAAAGAACAAAAAATAACATTGCTATACGTCTTCCGTATAAACTGACAGCTGCTTTTACTTTCTTCCTTTAATATACAAACACTTCGCATAAGACAAGAAAAATTAAGAATTCAAAGTATAATGTAAGTAGACTGCGAAACAAAAAGTTAAAATTCTACATATGTTGTAATATTATAAAAGTTAACTTGTTAATATCTTGCTGTAGTACTTTCAAAAGTATACTGACAACAGTTATACAAAATTGTTATGGAAAATATATAATGATAATGTTGTATGTTAGTTTCGACAATTTTTTTTTTTTTTATAATTCATTCCAAAAGTTCTTTTTTAATACCACTTTTATGCCCGGCCCTCTCCCGCAATTAAGCACTCCCCACAAAAAAGCTCCTCACAAGGACATGGCTTGCAGTCCCCATTTAATTTTGGTTAAGTTGTACAAATTTTTGACATACTGAACACAGACTTATGCTATCAGTTTGAAACTAACTTCTTCACCATCCCATTGGAAATCGAAAAACGGTGGTATCATAATACTTGCCAGAGCAGGTTTGCTGTTTTGGTACAGACAGTAGAAAACAAAACAGATTCCATAAAACTGAGTAACTATGGAATCAGCAAAAAGTATAATTCACATATTTTCAAACAAGTTTTCTTGACCAATAAATTGTTTCGAATTCCTACCAATGGCATGACTAATTTCATTAATCGATCCGCGTAAGTTGAAGCCCTACTGCAAACACCTCTAAATGTCCCCCAGTTCCTCAGTTTGCTCTGACGAAGGGCTAATGCTCGAGATCCAACCGTACGCAAAAAAACTTCAACAAGATTAAAGCACATGTTTGGCTTACTCGCGCCGGCACAGAAGAAAACCGGTTTCTACAGAAATTAGGAGTATAGAATGGTCTTCGAGAGCATGCGAGCACATTGTTATTTTGTGCGAGCACGAGCATTTGAACACTATATTATGAAAACTGGCGATTGTTTTGTGTCAGTTACCCCTCCGATGGGTAGGAGTATCTAATGGTCTTTGCGAGCATTTGCGAGTATGCGAGCACATTGTTGTTTTGTGCGAGCACGAGCATTTGAGCACTAAGTAATGGTAATAGGACTGAGTGGAGTCCAATTCGGTCTGTAATCATTCGAGTGACGAAACAAAATTGGAAGAGCGCGTAGCGCGAGTCTGATTTGTTTAACACGAGAATAATTACTGACAGAATGACACGAAGTCTCGGTGTTCTTGCTAATCATTGATCATTTTCTTGTTGCCGCTTGGTCAGAGAGCCAAGAACTCTGGTTATGATTGGTTCATTCAGCTGTCCGATTACAGGGTCTTGTAATCGGACAGTATCCGATTTAAATGATTTTGCTGGCAGATTAATAAATAATAGTGTTGAATGAGCCAATCAGATTTGAGAAAAATGTAATTTTTATAATAAATTATGAAATCTGGCGATTTCGAGTAAGCGAGCATCCTTCAAAATTTTGCGAGCAATTCGAGAAGGAGTCCAATCTTACGAACACTTCAGAATTTTGCAGGACCATTCAATAGCCCTAAAATTGATTTGTAGTTATGGAAAATTAATTGATTTTGTCGACATGTTTCTCAATAAAGAGTTGTTTTTAGTTCAAGTGATATCAGGGAATAAATTAAATTAAAGACACGCGGTTTTGCAAAGCAATACACTTTCAGATTCACTAAACTATCCAAATAAGAGAGTACACATTTTGTAGCGAGAAGCAACTTATAATAATTATCTCAAGGTTAAATTACTTTCTTTGCAGTATCAAGTCGTTATTGTGGTTAAAGACGCAGCATTCAACCGGCAATGAAATTAATTATACCGTTAAAACTTATCATTTAAGCAGCAGCGAGTGTATTGGCTCAGCTAAGTAAAGAAACAAATGATCTTAAGCTATACTTGTTTTCATTGTTAATACAGTGTTTCTTAATCGTTCGAAAATGTAACAGCCGGATTAGTGAACTTGATAATGGCTAAGTAAATGAGTAAGCGAATGGCTTGTGGTTAGCTTGAAATTATAATACCATCGAGTTCCGTCTTCCACATCGATTTAAGTAAAAGTACAGCTTAAATCAACGCAAAACGAGTGATCGAACATTACCATGTGTCATGAATACAAATCTTTGTTTCCATGAAATGTATTTAAAGCCGAGATCAAATAATGAGAGTTGGGCTAAAGAGATGGACAAGAGTCTATGGAAGACAGTTGAATGGGGATCGAGTGATGGATTAGTTGTAATAATTGGATTACAGTTGATCGACGAAAATCAAGCTGGGTGAAAATTAATTGTGAGCAATGGAGACTTTTTTTTTTTTTTTTTTTTGCTATTTAAAAAATATCAATCATTTAAACAGCAGCGAGTATTAGGTCAGCTAAATAAAGAAGTTAATGACACGACGTGAGCAAATTTCTCATTCATTTGGAGAGTTGGAAGAGTCAGCTGAATTGTCCCAATAATGGATACATCGCTTGAGTTCACAGATTTATCAAATTCATCTACACAAGCAGAGTGTGCCAGCCCGAGATATTACTCTAAGAAATGTTGCTTTGGTTATTAATTGTACCAAAGCATTAAAGTTTTGGACGGAAAAGGTAAGCTAAAAAATATATTGTATTTCTGAACATAAAATCATTGCTAAATCGTTCCAAGTTCAAGTAACTATGCTAGAAAAAAAACGTTTTTCATTGGTCAGCAAAAATCATCCTGACTTTTAAACAATTTTTTTTTATACTGTTAATTCTTTATTCATTTACACTGTCTGTTATAATTTTACGGCTACTGATTGCAAACGTATTTATGACTAGTGTAATCTCATTATGTCAAGGGGTTGCATCTTAGATTCAATATGTCCCATTTCTTATAAAATTTTTGAAGCTCTCTGGTCTTCTTAGCAATGTTCAAACAATATCTATAAAACTAGACATAAAATTGAAAAATATCGACAGCTTCGACACTTCCCTCAACTTACAGTATATTAGATAATGGTTCTGTCAAGATCTCAGTTTACTCTGCATGTCTACTTTTCTCCCTAAGTAAAGTATCTTCACCTCGTTTTGAGTATTTTGACAACCCATACACTCGGGTGTTGCTATCCCTTTGGATGGAAGAAAAGCAGACCTGGACCCCAGCCAGAATTCTGCTCGTCCAAAACCAACCAACTAGCCCCCCAGCTTTTATCTTTCCTTTCACAAGGCTATGCTTTTCTTCAATGTCAATGAACGCAAGGAAGGCAAGAAAATATGGACATTTTGTTCAACTATTACTAGAATATTTTCAGTTTAACATCATTTTTACACATGTCACTCACACCGATCTGTTGAGTTCATCATTTTAGATTATAGGCTTGAAAAAATAATTTGTTGATGGCGATATCTCGGCTTGTTCGTGGCTTCTGTACCCGCCATCCGAAGAGGTTTGTTATCTTCATAACCTCGCTATCTATCATTTGCCTGGTCTGGAAAAACTCATCACTGGAAATGGCAAGGATCATACAATCAACGCAGAAAGTAAAGGTGACCAAACATTGCCGTATGCCACGTACAAGAAAGTTTCTTTCCATTATAATGAGTAAACTGATATAATCAAAAGAGCTGATCTCGTTTAATGACGAGCATGAGAGTTGGAGAAGAATTGATTGGCAAGATTTGGATGAGAGGAAGGTAATTAAAAGGTTGACGACAACGAATGTCAAGAGTTGGATGACAATTGGTTCACGATGAATAGATGAAAACTGAGCAACTGGGTGCTGGATGAGAGTTAAGTGATGAGAGGTGAATGAGATATAATGGACGACAGTTCGATCAGAGTTTATCAGCTAGATTGCGCTGAGAGTTGATCGACAAGAGTTTGATGAGAGATATTAGCAACTTAGTTGAGCGATGAGAATTGGATATTATAGGGGTTGAGTGATGAGAAACGATGAGATTTGGTTAAGAGTTACATGAGAATTTGAAGATGATTAGCTGTTGAGTAATGCAAATCGGATGAGTCTTGATTGATGAGAACTTGACGAGTTTGACGAGTTGGATGAATGTTGATTAATGAAAGTTGGATGACAGTTTTGTTTAACCTTAAGTTACATGTTCGCGGTCAATTGAGGACGAGAGTTTGCAAGAGCTGACAAGAGTCGAACATAATCATACTCTCGTCAACTCTAATGGCACATGTGAACAGTTCAAAACTAAGTAGAAAAACAAGCATAAGAGTGGGAAAGAATGAATGAGCGTTTATGGTAATAAGAGCATTTTGTGTATGAGAATTTAACGACAACCTACTAACAAAAATCATTCTTGTACAAGTGGAGAGAGCGAGTGCATACGAACTTATCAGAGCAGCGAACAACTAAACGTTTTGCTTAGATAATATACTGATTTTTCTGTAGCTAATAAAAATGCATTCCACTGAGGAAAACGCAACAAAAGCATCTGGAAGTTGGGTTTCATCTCGTCTGTACTTACAGGTTTGTGTGTGTCATTAAAGTGCCTGTACGTAGTGAATTATGTATCGTATCGTATCGTATCTTATCGTATCGTATCGTTTCGTATATTGTATTGCATCGTAACATATTGTATTGGTTGCAGGTGGGGGACATCACAAGTTCTGGGAATACCACCCAGATGAATCTCTAATTATCGAGTGTTAATTAATTTAATCAAGATTCAATTCCAACACCTGATATTTATAACTACGTTGATTGGTAGAATGTCGACTGAATGTCTTTCCTCTCTCATGTTTCGAAAATGAATAGCTAATAACTTTCAGTAAGAGTTCTGGAAAAAATACAAGCAGTAGCTGATTACTTAAACTGATTTTACCTTTTAAAACCAGATTGACCGTGTTGCTGTTCCTGATCTCACACATACGTTACAGGAGTTTGTATGGCCAGGTGTCTTGTCGCTTAATGCAAGTTTTAGTGAACCCTGCACTTTCATGGCAAGTGCCTGCCAGGGATTTTTCCGTTTTTACAGTAATGGTAGACACGTGATTCGATTGGTGTCAAACATCAGTGATATCACTAATGGAACAGCGACGTTATACGTTAAACGAGAGTTCGTGGCGCGAGTTAGTAAGTGTTATTTATTTTTGCTCTATTTATTGATAGCACTTTTACAGAAAGTATTACATGAAAGGCCGAAAGGCAAATGCTTATTTGGCTTACAAAAGTGGAGGAGACTAGGACTAAATTTAAAACTACTTTTTATAAAGAAATAAAGACGTTAATTGCAAAGTTACTAAGGAGGAATCAATCATCGTATTATTAACTATTAAGCACCAAGAAAATAAAATAAAATAGAAATTGAAATAGAAGAATTCTTGGCACATGTGTTACTAATCGGGCTTGTTTATAACTTGCTAGTGTTTGTAGTAAAAAAAGTAATATTTTTTAAGGATTTGTTTTTAGTGACTGTCGAAGCTTTAAGGTATGTGCATTCCAGCATTTGTGTCCTTTGAGCTTGAATCGAAAAAGAAGGTCTATAAAATAACACATGTTTACAAACAGTTGTGGTCATGATAACGAAATTAGAATAACAAAGATATACGTAGCTAATTGGTTGTTGTAATTAAGAAGGTTTTTTAATATGTATTTTGGGCAGTTTGGTCAATTTACAGGAAGTTAGTAAAAAAATATTCGTTCACTGTTTTATTTGCTAAGAAACACTACAAAAGCAAGTGTTAACTTTGGAGTCTCGTTTTGTTCTTCCCTAACTGAACTAATGCATTTACGTTCAAGTTTAGCTGCTGGGAGATAGAAATTGTGTTCTCCTTCTTAAACGTGGTAACTGTAAAAAGATTGATTCACAATCCACAATTATTAGAATTTTCAACAAGTATATATAATTGTCAAAACACATTCTTTGAAACTCACAAATAGTCTTGTCAATTGCAATGACAGAAGACAAGTCAAAATCGAGCACTGGAAAAAATACAGAAATCTGATAGGCTACTACAAATAATGCATTACCGTCTCGTTGACTTTCAGCTCGACGCACTCCTTCAGTCTTCACTCTAAACACCTCAGACACAGTTTAGCCTAATACGGATCAGCCACAAAACTTAAGACTTTTTTCCGGAAGATCTTCGAAACTTTTTGAAATGTTTGGAAACAGTCAACAAAGTATTAAGAAAGCATTTTCAATTTTTAAAAATATTTATTTTATATTTGTGACATACATCCCAAAGTACTAAAGTCTCATTGTATATTGTTCCAGGTTTTCACAAGGATCATTTCTCCTGTATTGCTCCAGTCTCTGAACTAGACAAAAACAGTCCAGAAGGATGGGACAGCTCGGGATGCAGGTTGCCCGTGCTAAACCCGTTTGATGCCAACATCATGAACTACGTCCAACCACTACATAGACTGCGTTGCGAGGGCACATTGTTTACGCGTTACCATGGCAACATCTTGAAAATCGTTACAACGCATGACAGAGGTATACTTTTAAGAGTAACATTCCCAGGCTCCAAAGCTAGAAATGAATACGTCTCCACAGGGGGTTTTATTGTGAATCGTGAATTGATAATTTAACCTTCTTTAATATTTGGGCCCTTGATTTTGGACTTCCTCAAAACATTGAGACGAGCAGTGAGAGAGGTACAGTTACAAAGCGTTTGTAGAACGTTGAGTACATGGATAAAAAGAAGGTCATGATAGAATGTGAATTATTGTTATTATTATTATTATTATCTATTAGGTGCACCAGTGAAAGTTTGGAGATATCAACCAATAGTGAGACCTGACGGAAATGACGACAACTTTGTGTTGGGAAAATCCAAAACCATTAAACCAGGCCAAGAACTCAAACTTGCGCATGACTTTATCAAGGTTACATCTGTTTTTACAAATGGAGCCACTCAGGAGGACTATCACGCTTATGTGTCACGCAAGGAGGATGTCATCGTGCGCGCGCATGAAATGTCGGGAATACCGCTTAATATAATCATTCTTGGGTTTGACGGTAGCTCAGATGCTAACGTGCGGAGGATGCTACCAGACACGTACAAATATCTTAAAGAGGAACTGAATGGTTTCATGTTTAAAGGATTTTCTCTTGTAGGTGAAGCCACGACTCCGCAACTAACGGCTTTACTGACAGGCAAAACAGTGGAGGAGAACTGCAGACTCCACGAGGCAAGGAAGAGTTTTCCTCGCTCGGGGACACTCGACAAATGGCCGTTTATCTTTCAAAAACTAAAAGCACAAGGATACGTAACATTATTCAGCGAAGATGCGCCAGGGATAGGCATGTTCTTTTTAACTAATTATTCAGCGAAGAGGCGCCAGGGATAGGCATGTTCTTTTTAACTCATTTCGTTTTTTATCATTGTTGCCTGTGAAATAATATAACAACAGCTTGTGTGATAATCGCCCTGACTGCATTACGAAGTTCAATGAGTCCAAAAGCATTTAAAGGCGCTTTAAACAAGCACCATGCATGGCTTCAGAGCACGCCGCCACAACCAGTTGAAAATGAAACCCTAAGATATAAATCATATTGGAGTGCGGAAAGTGTTTTAAGTTTTTGTATAAATAACAAAGGGACGCAGCAAGCAACAACAAAAAGGGATGATCAAATAAGTATTATTTTGGCTTTTATGTATGCTAATCTACTATTTTTAAAAACATTACATTTCTGGTGTACAGAAACGTCTCCTTTGT
>JANRMR010206919.1:0-18447 GCA_025434825.1 Bergia sp. 'catenularis'
CGGATTATTTTTGGATAGGCAAATAATTTTTGAGCGCCAATAAAAGAAAGTTAAGTTTTGTCCACCGGAACAAAAACGAAAGTATCCTTTTTGTAAAATGTCGAAAAACAAAAAACTGGTGAAAGAAAAAGTGGTTTAAACAACACATTTTTCACCCACTTAAGCTTTTGTCTTAAGCCAGAATGCCAAAAGCATACTTACAATTTTGCGAATTATTTCAAGAAACGAATGATACCGCAAGTAATACACAGAACTGAAAGTTTGGCTCATTTTTTATTTGCGTCACGTGACAGTGGGCGTGGCCTAGTGACGTCATAAACTGAATTGCATTTGCACTCAGGGGTTACCAAAATATTGTCCCATAAAAGCAAACTGAAGTAAAAGTAGAGCAAATTAAATTTTCCTTAGCAACGGCCTTAAAAGATACGTTAATGGGCCCTTAATATTTTTACAATTTGTCAATTAGTTTCAATCCATAGGTTTGCATCTTTGCATTTTTTTTTAAGCTAAATAAAGAATTTAATTGATTGATTGGTTGGTAATTTTAGTAAACTCCAGCTTAACAAACATACAACATGTACAAACCCGAAAAAAATATTTAGAACAAGAATCTCCGCAGCGATTTTTTCGTTCAATGAGGAAAGCATCACGATACAAAAGTCCCCGAGAGCATGCTAACTTAACAGTGAATGGGAGAAAAGATGAAAGGATTTTTTAATGTTCTTGTGCAAGAATTATCGCATGGCTTTTTGTCCAAGGTTGTATCCTGGAAAATCTGTATCTCCAGTAAGAAGCAAATGAATCACAAAGGGCTTTTATTGGTCCAAACAATCTTTTATTTTGCAATTACGTGTTCATACAATTCAAGTTGTAAATCCAACAGAACGGCAAGAAACAGTCAAAAGCCAAATTAGACAAAAACTGCCATTCAGAACATGGTTACCACAGCAACATCCCGCCTTACCAAAAATAGGTTAGCCATATCGCTGTCTTTCCCCATAAATTTGTGGAAAGTGTCTAAAAGTTAAACCAATTATCTTAAATAGTCTTTGAAATTGGCCTTGTCATTCTGAGTTGGGTTAAATAAATCATGTGAGTAAATCTGTGTAATATAAATATGTCGATTTGATAAAACATACTAAAACACACTAAATAAAAACCATAATTTCTGCTTACAACTGGTTGAACTGAATCTTGAAATTTATAACGAAATTCGATTTTAAAACGTTTTGGCCCGAAATATATACATAGACTAATTCCCTACTTGTTCGTTGCCATTAAATTTTGGAGTCGAACAAACTGAGGACATGAAATTTAAATAGGACTTTTAAAAGTCTGGAAATCTTATAGCAGACTATGTGCAGACGAAAATACAACGTAGCTTAGATTGATTCGGACGGGTTAAATTCCCCAGCCCCCAATCGCCTTGGTCACTTCTTTCAACCCCTGGTCCTTGGCCTCTTCCGCTTTTTCTATTTCCTTTTTCAACTGAGCGATCTCCTTATTGAGTGACTCCCTCTCTGCCTCCAGCTCTTTTTTCCTTTTCTCCAACTCTGAGTCCCCCTCCTCGCCCTTCTTGGCAGCTGCCTCTACAGCTTCCTTTGCCTTTACTGCTTCTTTCTTTGCCTCTTCAGCCTTCTCTTTTCCTTCCTCGGCCGCAGCAGCGCCTGCCTTGGCAGCTACAGCGCTGCCAACAAGTCCAGCCAGCTTCTGTTTAAGCTCTTCTATTGTTTTCTTCAGCACCTCATTCCCGGATTCTAGGGAGGCGATCTGTGGTGAGGCAGCATCTGCTGCTTTCTGTAAAAAATCCATTCTCTAAATGGGAAAAATTTTAGGTATATTAGACATCTAATGTGTTTAATATGGAAGGTTAAAATTATCTGAAAATCATGCTTTGAAATAAACAAACGAAATGTATTTAATATTTTTCTTTCATTATGTCTTTTTAATCTACATGCACTCGTACTGCTGACAGAGGGAGAATTTAAAATCTTATAAATATGCAGATTGTATAATGCTTACACTTAGAGAAAAAACTTTTAAGTGAATACTATAACACCAAACACGTTGGTTAGTGTACAGTATAGAGGGTTAGCCCCCTTGATGTAACATAAGCTTATTTTCTTCCCTTATTCGTGTGATTTGTTTCAAAACTAATGACTAAAATAACCGCAGAAAACTTCCTATAGCCCTTGACATATTATTTTGCTCATTAAATTCCCACTAAAAATAACAAAATTAATCACAAAATTAATCAATACGTTTGCAACTGTAGCAGTTGAATGCCGTATTTTAATTTTGATATCGAGTCCCTTCCAAGGTCGTTCGGGCGAATCTTTGCTGACGTACTTGTTCATATGCCTAATTAGCATAAATTCAACTTAACAAATAGGCAACATCAATACAGATGATATATTTTGTTAGGCGTTTTGCTGAACTCCTGTCCTTCAAGGTTTTGTAACTCAGCACGGCTCAATTTAGTAAACATTCCGTTGCTTTGGTTTTTTTTTGATTGTGCATTGTTTACTGCAGCAGGCTGGTGTGAAGAATTGGCAGAAACTAAATTTGTTCGGTTTTATGCTCCTTGATGCTGACACATAGACAAAAATATGCCGATAAATTTATAACATAACCGATAATTATTCCTACTCGTGCGGCATGGCTTAAGTTGCCTCGCATTCGTGTTTTATCTTACGGGACTGACGCCTAATTAATTGCAACTGAAAAAGTCCAATAGCCCCAGTTCGAATAGAAAACAAAGAAACGTTTTAGCGAAATTGACTACGTCTACATCGGTAGCTTTTAACCTCAAATAATTTTGATGAGGATTGAAATAATTTAATCGATGCAATTACTAATGAGAATGAGAACGTTATGATTATATATGACAAAGAGCATCAACTACACGTTTGTGTTGTTTTACCATAACAGTTTTGTATGAAACATTTTAGGACATCTGAAAAAGCGCAGTTTTGAGAAATACTTGAATAGCAATTTCTACGAACTATTTAAAGCGTTCAAAATTATTTTAAAAGTTTCAATTAGCTAAACATTTCTATTTGTATCCAAATTTTCAAGAGTTTGTTTACGTAATGAATTTAGAAGTTAAACGTTGAAATTAAGAACCATTTTGTTGAAAATAACCACCTTTAATAAAATAAGTTGCTAAGTAAACATTTCAGTTTAACTAACAGAAACTAAAGTCTTCTTTTCAGAAAGTCGCACTAAACTTATTCTGCATCGGTCTAGAAAATTATTGAACTGAAGGTGGATTTTCAAAATGATTAGGTAAAAAGATAACTTCTCTCTGCATTTCAATGAAAGCAAAGGTATATTTCTTATCAAAACATATTAAATACCTCTTTTAACACTGATAAATCCTAATCAGGGATTTTTTCTTCGACTTTAGATTTACAGGCGTCTCCAAACCAACCGCTAACTCTTTGGAAATTCCAATCTAAAGTAGCATATCTTTATAAATCGGACGCCCAGTAATAATTTATGATAAATTGTGTTTTGAGTGCCACCAATGAAACGGATGCAAAACAAGTTATTCTATGACCTGCTGACAAAACCTTACTTTCGTGCATTGTTGCCCTAAATCATAGAACACTACTCTTACTTAAAATGTAAGTGTATTTTTGAAGGGCCCTATCTATTGGCTATAGTTTACCATGTTAAAATTGCGAGTTGTTATAGGATGTGGACGTTATTAAAATGCAGTTAAGAATAAAAATTCACCATCTTAATTAACTCTTCTCGACTTACGCTTAATTTTTCTCTGTTAATTGAACCACCTGTAGCAGGTATCGTTGTGGTTTTGAGCAAGATCCAAGAATTTTTCACTTTGTTATGAGCTGTCCAAGTTCAACATCCACTCTTTTTTAAACAGCTCAATTCTCAAAACGAAAAGCAAACCAGAATTTCAGAATGGTCAAAGAATATACCTTAGGTTGAGAGTAAGGTAGCAACGTTTATTTCTGTGTTGTTTGAAAATGAAAGGAACCATAATTTTTATATTCCGAAAGAGTATGACTGAGAAAACTAGGTAACACATAAATCGTGTGTCTTTGTACCAGCTCAAATCGTTCTTAGGGAGTTAAATGAATCCGGGTACGTATGAAGAGATGTTCAGTTAGATGTTTGTAGGAACAATATTTTTAAGAAGTTACACATATCTCATTCTGACTTATAACAGAGCAATGAAACATCTTGCAAATCAAAGTCAAAAGCAGTTCTAACTCTATATTTGAAATTTGCACTCTGAAATCGTAAAAAATCAAGAACTTTTAGCCTCAGCAAAAATGATGGAGAATGTAGAGCGTATGTTTTTGAAATTTCAAAAGAAGAGTGTAACTTTAAATAAAATAAATAAAGTAAAGTAAGACGGGAAACGGTTGTGGAGGTGTACTAAACATCCACCTGTCTTCTATATTTATATTCTCATAAGTCGGCCACTATGGCCATGGATTTGTATAAGCGGAACAAATATAATATGACGCATGTGCTTAAAAACATAAGTCAATTAAGCCCATATAAAATTAAGTAGAATTCAGAAAAAATAACATGTAACACACTTTTAGTATTTTAGAATTTGTCAATTAATTTCAACCCTTAGGCTTGCAGCTTTAAAATTTATTTTGGCTGAATAAAGGATTTAATTGATTGGTTGATTAGTAATTTTAGTAAACACCAGCTCAATTGACATACTACAATTGACTCCCGATAACTCGAACCGTCAAGGGAAATGGAAAAAGCTTCGAGTTATTGAGGGTAAAATTATAAAGAAAATGACCCGAACGGAAAACAAATTTACTTCGAGTTAGCGCGAGGTTAGAGTTACCACGGGTTTGAGTTAACGGGAGTCTTTCTATGTTGAAAACTCCCATCTCAGGAGCATTCTGATCTCCCAAGTTAACAGTGAATGGGAGAAAAGATGAAAAGATTTCTTGTGCTAGAATTACCTCATGTCCATAGCCTGGAAAAACTGTATCTCCCTGCAAGAAGCAAATAAATCATAAAGGGTTTTGATTGGTTCGAACACTTTTATTTTGCTAACAAATGGTCAACAATTAGATTCATAAAATTCAAGTTATGAAATTCAACAGAACGGCAAGGAACGGTCAATGTCCAGATTGCGTATACTCTGCCATTCAGAGCATGGTTACCATATCAATTCAACGTCCTGCCTTACCAAAAACACGTTAGCCATTTTTCGCTGTCCTTCCCAATGAATTTGTGGAAACGTCTAAAAGTTAGACCAGTTATTTTAAACAGTCTTTGAAATTGGCCGGTTTTTTCTGAATAAATGGTTAAAGAAATCATCTATATAATTTAAATATGTCGAATTGAAATAAAACATGGTTTTATTTAAAACCACGATTTCTGATTACTCCAACTGGCTGGAATAAATCTTGGACCTTATTACAAGATTCGGCTTTAAACACGTTTTGGTCAGAAAATATATGCATGTATTAATTCCCCACTTGTTTGCTTGATTTAAATTTGGAATAGAACAAACTGAAGACATGAAATTTAAATTGGGCTTTTAAGAGTCTAGAAATCTTAAGGCAGACTGTGCAGATGAAAATACAATTGCTTAGATTGATTCGATCAAGTTAAAACTCGAAAACTCCTATAGCCTTGGTCACTTCTTTCAACCCCTGATCCTTGGCCTCTTCCGCCTTATCAGCTGCAGCTTCTTCTACTTCCTTTTTCAACTGATCGATTTCCTTATTGAGTGACTCCTTCTCTGCCTCCAGCTCCTCTTTCTTCTTCTTCTCCAACTCTGCTTTCCCCTCCTCGCCCTTCTTGGCAGCTGCATCTACTGCTTCCTTTGCCTTTACTGCTTCTTTCTTTGCCTCTTCAGCCTTCTCTTTTTTTTCCTCGGCCGCAGCAGCGCCTGCCTTGGCAGCTACAGCGCCGCCAACAAATCCAGCCAACTTCTGTTTGAGCTCTTCTATTGTTTTCTTCAGCGCCTCATTCCCGGATACCAAGGAGGCGATCTGCTCTTGTAGTGAGGCAGCATCTGCGTCTTTCTTGTCTGAAGATGTCACACTTGTGGCTGCTTTGCGTAAAAAGTCCATTTTCTAGATGCAAAAGAATGCCATTATTGGCCTTAATAATAATAATAATAATAATAATAATAATAATAATAATAATAATATGTTGTTAAAATGCAGTATAGGTGTCTCTTACTGATTATTAAATTTGCACTAGTTTTCGGAAGTTAGCAAAAACAAAGACCAAGAAAAGATGGCCTTAGAACAAAAACTAGCAGCTGGACAGACCAGTAATCTATTATATTGTTGTATAACATTATGAACGTACCAGGTTCAGTAGTAAAATGATGAGAAAGGTTTACTTTGAGAAGGATTGCAAGTCTTTGAAAAAGAAGCTGCAAATTAATAAGAATTTCCCCAACGCCCTATAAGAGAATGGAAAATTGCTCTTTTCCGACATTCTTTCGTGTATTTTGCATTTCTTTGTTTTGTACCTATTTATTTATTTATTTATCTATTATTTGATTGATTGATTGATTGATTGGTTTTGTTTATTTATCTATCTAATTATATATTGTTTAATTATTGTTTAATTTCCATATGGCAATTCAAATACATTTACATTTTCATAAGTTTATAATTTCGTTTCAAAGCAAAAATATATCAGCCAAAGAAACTAAAGTGAAGCTTATGAGAGGATTATAATGGGGGACCGAGTTTTGTTTTAAGGCTAACAATTAAAAGAAGCAAGATCTCTTACGTTTTAAGGTGTCTAGGTATATTAGACATCTAATGTGTTAAAATGAAAGGTTAAATTTATCTTAAAACCCTGCCCTTTCAAGGGAGCAACGTAATTAATTTAATATTTTTCTTTCATTATATCTTTTAATCCATTATATCTTTCATCGTACTACTGACAGAGGAAGAATAGAAAATCGTATGCCTGCACTTATAGAAAAAAATTCTACATGAAAGCAAACATGCTGGTTATTGTACAGTATAATGGATTAGTCTTCCTTATGTTTTCTTTTTCTCATTAAATTTTAGTAGTTCCCTTTCACAATAACAACTGTAGCCGTTGAATGCCGCATTTCAATTTTGATACTGAGTCCCTTCTATGGTTGTATGGAGTATTCTGTCTTTGGGCGAATCTTTGTTGACGTAATTGTTCATATGCCTAATTAGCGTATATACAACTTCAAGTTTGAAACAAACAGAGTCCTTTGAATGACAAACCATGTGATAAATTGTACTCACTGAAAATTTGAGCATGATATGCCGAATACTTTCTGAGTAACGAGTCTTTGAAAAGCTCAAAATTTAAAGAGAGACAAATCTCTATAAATTTGGAATTTTGAAACAGTCATTTCTCAGAAACTCTTCAACATTTCAAATTCAAATTTTCAGTGAGAGTGAAATCCGATATTCTCTTTTGATTTGAAAACTCTGTTCATTTAAAGCTTGAAGATGGAATTTTGTTATTTTATGCTAATGATGCAAAATGTAAACTGTAGATTCCATTTAGTCGCAATTTCATTGATGCTGCAAATCATCACTGATGAAAAGGAAAATTCTCGACTGGTAGATTACATTTTTTTTTCAGCACCCACTGTGGTTCCAATTAAAGAGACAATATACCGTAGATAGCTCAGCTTTTACAAATACCTGATATGATTGATAAGTTGTGTTATTGGCTTGCTACAGTTAAACATTTTACAGCAAATTTGGTTTTAGTATTTAGTTGCGTCAGTGAGGAAAAACACAAATTGTAGTTATTATATTTTAAAACACAATATTAAAATTTAAAATCGTTTCGTTGAACTTAAATACCTTGAATGAAATTGTTTGCTTCGCAAAAATCTGGATATTGAATTGAAATCTAACTGGTAAAATGTATACTTTTTCTTTACGAATGTGTACTGAGCTACTTTAACTAAAGGTCAACAATTTCCCTCTGTGGAGAAATGTAAAAGACATATTTTAAACAATACACTATTTTTTAACAATGATTTCATTAAAATACTCGAATAGGAAAATGTTTGCACTGTAGAAAACACCAATATATCAAACGAAATTATAGTAATAATTGGTAAAAACTTGCCTCTTTCAACACTGATAAACTGAAATTAGGAGATTTATCTTCTACTGTGTTTTGTCAGGCGTCTCGGAACCGATCGCGATCGCTAGTTTTTCAGAGTGAATTTACATCTAAAGTGAAATAGCATTGGCCTATCCTTTTAAACTAGATGCTTTGTAATAATTTATGATAAATCTCACACCTCCAAGGCGTCAGCTTAACAAATGTTTCTGGTAGCCCTAAACTACAGGTCGGCACTTCTTCTCTGTAAACCCTTCTTTTAAAAAATCCTTTGTAATAGTGCTATGGTTAATCATGCCATTTTTGCAATTTATTATATTGTGTTGATGTAGACAATAATGCTGTTTGAGAGTTAAAATAGGACAGCACTAACAAAACTATCTGAATTAAATCTACTTCTTGATTTAAGCTTAGCTTTTTCTTAATCCAGCCACCTGTACCAAGGTGTTTGGGGACTTTGCTATGTTTATCATTTGCCCCAAGCTCAACATTCACTCCCTTTAAAGGGACATTTCTATGAGACTGTGGCGGCTGAAAAACAGTCATAGATGGAGAACGGTTAAAGAAAAACCTCAAGTTGAAACTATAAAGTAGTAATAAGTTCGTTCTTGGTATTTTGAAATTGGCATTGAAGAACCATGATTATTGTAATATTCCGAGAGCAGTACAGTTTCAAAATTTAGTCATCATTGGAGTCTTATATAACCAACTCAAATCGTGGTTAGTTAGCAATGCAATGCAAAAATGGGAAATTAGATGTTTGAAGCAACCTTTACGAGTGTACAGATAACACACATAACAGCAATTTTTATTATAGGAAAATTGGCACTTCAAAATATTAGCTGAAACATCCACCTATTTTCTATTTATCTGAAAAATTACAATTTCCACAAATCAAATTGGTCTATTAGCCACTCCAATTGTGTGTAAACTGTCACACCGGGCCTATAATCGGATACTGTCCGATTACAGGTTTGTAATGAACCAATCACAGTCTGAAGTTTTGGCTCGTGGGCCAATTACAAGTAAAATTAACATGGCCTACTGTAATCGGCGAAAGCTTGTTTTGGTCTTGTCTTAATTTTTTTTCTTGTTGATGGTTATGTGTTCTGGAAAAGCTGAACAACTAAATGCATAGATATAATAAAATATATAAATAGAAGGAGCAGTAAATTGAAATATACTTAAAAAGTGTGCTAAGCAATAAGTAACAGCTGCTAGAAAATATTTGGAAAAAATTTAAAAACTCTCCACGAAAACTATAAAAATGACTTAGTAGGGAAAGTTGAGCGAACGTCCTCTATCCATTTAGTGTGGTTTCGTCGGAGAACATGGTCTCCAGGCTGGAGCAACAGATCTCGTGCTCGCATGTCTTAGCATGCTTTTCCTGTTGAGCAGCAGCGGCATTTTCTTTCTCTGCATGTAAAATACAAGAAAGAACGTCGCACTTCGCTCACACCAACTCCCAAGCAGACATTAGTTCACCATACCGAAAAAGATGGCGCCACGCAATGCATTGTGGTAAAAGGGACAAAATATGCAAAGAATGCAAACAAACATGGCTGCTGGCCACCACGACTTTCGGAAAAGATTAGAACCTCTGTCAGTGATTTGTGCTTGGAGCTTTCGTGGCAGCATGGGGCAACGCACCACATTTAGTTAGGCATTTTTTGCCTACTGCTGCAAATCTGTCTCAAAGGCAGCCATGTTTGCTTACATTCTGTGTACATTTTGCCCCTTTTAGATCCGCACCCCTCCTCACCCCCCCCACCCCCCTACCCGGGCTGGAAGAGGTAAGAAAAGCTTGGCCTTATAGGATTAATATCCCTGGATTACTTATAATCGTATGGAGGTTGGTGCACATTAGCTTATCATCTGGCGTTGATAGCTAATAAACGGAACAATAAAGAGTTTTGAAGAGAGCTACCCAGCTATACACTCAAACATGACACTGGTTCCGGTCTTTTAAAGTCTGGCCAGCGCCTGCCGATGGATACTGAAGTGCTATATCTATATGTTTAGAAAATCCAATCCTCTTGATAATAAGTTATCGATTGGTTAGCGTTATCCAATTTTTGAAACATTATTTTAGTCAAATAGTCATTTAATTGTTTTAACCAAAGAATTTAAAAACTTGACAAAACTACACAATTTAATAGACAGTATTGTTCTAGTCTCAGAATGTCAAAACAGATGACGAGAGATACCGCAATTTGTTTTCTCGATCGTGCCATAGGTTCGTTGTAATTTCTAGAATTGACGATTATTTTTCTGTGATGGCGGCTTGTTTGAAAAGGAGGAGTAAATGAAAGGTTTGTTTATACTAGATAACTTGGGGATGGGCTTAACACCTGAATATGTACGTTACACATTTTTCCACTACCTTTTTGAAATTCAGAAGTTTATGTTAACCTTATCGAAAGAATTAAAAAGTACAATAAAATCCCAGTTTTCGGAGAATGATGTGCACATCGAAGGCCAACTTTTACAGCGCAACGTGCAAAAACGTGGTAACAGTTACCTATTTTAGTCAGTTTGTCAGTCAAATCTCCGTGAAGTTACTTCATGTGTGGCACTGAAGGCGTGTCAGATCATTTTTCAAATTATGTCTCTCTGCAACAAGGGCTCATGTTGGCTGATTCCCAATCACAAACTAAGCAAAAACTAACTGTAAAAATTAATTATGTCCACGGTTTGCGCATAGTTAACAACAGTGGAATCAAACTCGTTAGGTTTCTTTGTCCATTAAATCTGGACTTGGTTTATTTCTATAGACAGAACTGCAAGAAACATACATCCTCTATGGCGCTTCAGTGGTGTCACTCTGAGCTGTCCTTTGTCCTTCGAGGTTTTTAATGTTCTTATTTGACAAAGTTATAACCTCCGCGAAGCATTTATTCTTTCATATGTTTTACTCATTCATATATTTGCCAAATCTGCAATTTTTAAAAATCTAAAGCTTAAAGAAACTATTGAGTAAAACTAAAACCGATAAATTCAGCAACTAAATTAAACAAATACAACAAAATAGTTTAAGATACGGCAGAAGCATCACTCTGCTTTTTTCTCTGCTGTTTCTCCTTCTTCCTCTTTCTTTTGCTCGTCCTTTGCCGCCTCTTCTCCATCTTTTTTATCTTCTTCTTTCTTCTCACCGGCTGTATCTTTGCTGGCGTCCTCCCCCTCCTTTTTGTCTTCGCTGATCTTCAGATCATCGATCTTTAGATCATCCACATTTTGTTGAGTTTCGTCGGTTTTGTTCGCTGCGTTCTCCGCCATCTTGGATAAAATGGATAACATTTAAAATAGGTAACATTTACTTACTTTGAATTGTTAGCGAACCTGCCAACCCGCTTTTCCTACCAATAACACAGGGATAGATCAAATATAATAGCATTTCATTGTCAATTTCCAATCCACTATTAGTATTTTACGTTACTCTAAATCATTCAGACTACAATACATTTTACTGTTTTCCTGTGATTAGTTTTATGTATTAGTAATATCAGTTACAACGCTCAGGCCCTTATTGCTTTAAAAAGTGAGTTACAGCTCTCTTTTTGTCTAGCGGATCGTAATCATATCAAAAAGCAGAAAATTTATTTCAGTTTTTGTAGCCTCTTAGTATCAGTCCTTGGCTTCAGTTGTCAATGTTGTTTTAATTAAGTAAATAAATTGACTTTAAAAGATAAATCATGGTCTGCATGGTTCTCCTCACCAACAACTAAGTTCTTTAAGGTGTCTCCCGCTTGTTTACCAGTTGTTCTGTTTTACTAAAATTTACGAGTGGCTTTCTCAATTATGGCAGATTACTGCAAGTTTTACGACAGTTCTTTCACTTTATTCTGTTTGCATGTTTACCGTACAGGGCGTCTAAACACCCTGATTTTAACAATTTTAACTGCATTTTACAAAAATCTAGGTCTATGACCTCTATCTTTTGTTACGTTTAACTGCACAACAAGAAGAACAACAAGAGGAACAGTTGAGAAGCCTTAAGAAACATGTAGACCGGATATATCTGACAAAATAACTTTTAAACAATCTCCTCAAACGTATGCCTTCTCTTGTGCAGGCTACTAAACAAAATCAATATGGAGTCAACAAACTCGGTTTTGTGCAGATGCTGGTGATTGATAAAAGGTAGATACATTTGAGATTTTGTGATGTTGCCATAGTAGCGAAAAACGCAACGAGAGTACTAAGCTGGAAAGTTCTTCTAAGACCTGCGATCAAAGAGTGGCAACATTCTGCCATGAAATATGAGTATACATTTCATAACTTTCGGTGATTCAGGCCCCGTCCACACGTATCCGGATATTTTTGAAAACGGATATTCTTTTCTCCGTTTTAGCCTTCCGTCCACACGTAAACGGAGTTTTCAAGTATCGAAAACGCTCTCCAGAGTGGATTTTTTGGAAAACGCCGGCTTGTCGTTTTCGTGTGAACGGACGAAAACGGAGGTTTTCGAATACGTCATAGGACTCATATTATTAGTAACGCGCATGCTCTATAAGGGTCACTTTCGTATTTCCAACGTTTTAGCGTTTTCGTGTGGACGGCCGAAAAGGATTCGAATACGCTACGTGTGCATGTGTATTGTTTTGAAAACGGAGAAACAATTCTTCGTTTTCAAAAATATCTGGATACGTGTCGACGGGGCCTAAGAACACTGAAAAATTAAAACCTCGGCCGACCCAAGGTTTCAGTTTGTCAATATATCCAGGGAGGGTATAATGGTTTTAATGATTAGTCAATAAAATTAAATCGATGTATCAATGCAACATGAATAATTTTAAACTAATTGTATCATTAATTATATATTGTTAGTAACTGGCTGTTTTGTTTATTAATTTACCGATCGAACAAACAATGATAAATTGAAAGGATGCAAATAAAGTAGATAGCAAAATCAACATTTTCGTGCCCTGTTTTTCTTTCCAAAATATTGGAAAGTGTTGATAATCCGATATACGTCGCTGGAACTGGAACACTGTGAGTCTGTAGATGAACATTCAATTAAAGCAGAAGATATGAAAATAGGATAAACTGATTCCACATAGTTGTACAAAACCCCCCAAGTGTTTTCTGTATTATATACATGTTGACACTTCAAAATTAGGTATATAGAAGGAAACAAACAAGGCTTTGTGGTCCAATGAATTAATACGTTTTCCTGCAAACTACGCTAGCTTTTAGTTTAATAATTCGGTCAAAGAACACTTTGCTGGTACCTGCCCAGAACTGAAGGTGTTCTGTCGCAAATCAAAAACAGCTATGAATGAATGATTGTATAAAAGAAAACTAAGTAACCATCAATTTTGTAATAAAGCGTTCCATAACTCCAATGACGATGACAATGACAATGACAATGACAAAATGAAAACAAAATTTTGAGCTCTAGCATTTTTTACGATCAGCAGTGGTAGTCCATTAAATTGAAACTTAACTGGCTTTAGCAACTCCAAAATAATGATGAATATCAATATTGAACAAGACGTTAAATTTGGTTAAACTTTCTTATTTGTAGAAATAGGTTTTCTTGAAAAACAAATTGTTCTTACAAAATTAATCTAGTTTCTGTTGACTTTAGTTATACTGGAAAAAGTACTTTAACTGGAGTGAGGAATTCGACAAATTTATTTCAATTAGTGCTTAATTTTTTCCTAATATGTTTTTCATATTATATTGCTTTTAAAAAGGCTATATCTTTTTGACTCCCGAACTGAAGAATTAGAAAAAGATAACTAAATTAATGTATTACTTACTTTTTTTCTTTGTGGAGACTTGATTTTAACTTTCTGAATGCTGTTACTATGTGATTGCCAACTAAGTTGCTTGTGTAGCTTATATAATAGACGCAGCTAAATCATTCATAGAGCTGCTATCCGCCAAGCCAACCTCAACTTCGATACTTTGCCACTGTTAAAAAACTAACCAGATGCAACAACAACGATTATCAGCTGCCACGAATAAAAAGACAAACTAATTTTTTTCAGGGATTTGATAACGAAAAGCTTTCGAAAAAATAAAGTTTTTTTTTTTTGTAGAATTGCTGTTTTCCGTATTTTTACATGTTCGAAAAAAGGATTTTTTCCCCAAGCCTTGTGCAGGTTATTCAAATTTAAAAAAGGGGATTTTGTGGTTAGAACAGGAAATGGCGGTCAGCGTGTTAAAAGTTTAAAGACATTACACAATTCAAAACTAGAGCAAAAGCAATATTAGGCTTTTTCGGATGTCCAACTAAATGCATTCAATAAGCATCATTATATTCAATTACCAACAATGCAAAATTTGTTTACACTAATTTTTAAAGTGAAGGGGTTTTTTAGTATGAAAATGCAGGTGGTTCCTTCAACCACAGTTTGGTTGTGTCCTAATTCGGCTAAGCGCCAAAAATCCCTACCCTATTCAAGACTCGACTTGTAAAGTACTTTATCTGTTCCAGATTAAACAGACTAAAATCTGTGATTTTGCATATAACCTGTTCCCAACCAAAAGGCTAAAACCATACCCTGAGCAGTGGTGGAAATTAACCCCTCCCGCAGGTTTTATATATGAAGGTCGAGTACAAAGAAAAGTAGTTAACTTGCACAAAGTGTCTTAAACGTTATATACACGGTTTTTAAGTTAACAGCGCATTATTTAATCAAATCTTCTGTAGCGGCAACAAATTATTATTTTATTTAACACTCTACAGATTGTGAAAGAAACGACCAGTTGCACTTAGTTTGAGGTACCTGCTGGTATCAGCCGTAACGATTTCAAAACTAAAGACATATGTTTCTATGTTGGAGGAAATTCCTATTTGTTTTGCCCGAAAATATGTTTATTGATTGGTCATTTGAGCTTTAAAAACTAATACAACACAAGTCGAGAAAATGAGAGAAAAGGAAAAAAATAAAAATAAAAAAACGACAAGCAAAATTATTTCCCTAATCTCTCCTAACCACTAACAAAATATTTCAGGTTTTATTTCTTTTCATCAAAGAAAAGATTTTAAATATTTTGTAAATTTGTGCTGCATGTATGTACTAAATTAAACTCAGTTTCAGTAAAAGAAATTAGCAACTGATGTTGAAAGCAAGAGCGAACATAAATGATAGGGCAGACTTTCAGTATGTCATAAGCACTGAACTTACTCACGAAGACTTGATATAAAAGCAAAATTTAAATTAATGAGAAGACATCGTTTGTCCAATCAGCAACGCGAACGATGAAATTTCACACATTTCTGAAATTCAAAAAGACGACCGTAGGAAGATTTACAGGGTTTAATGACTCTGTTCAGCTAAAGTGTTGATTCTTGGGCAAGAAAACCAAAAGAACCGTCAAAAATTTTACGATACGCTCAACTGCTTTAAAGCTTTCCTGGAGTGAAGAAGAAAAAAGAAGATCGAGCAATTACTTGCTGTTTAACTAAACGATCTTATGTGTCAGCCTATAACACGAACCAGCTTTGCTACGAATTTAGCAGCAAGCTTTTCATAACTTTTTGTGAAAATAAACAATGCTAGCGCTGCCAGCCTAAATGGAAGACACTGACTTCGATAAACCAGAAAAGGTCCTCTATCGAAGCAGAAACAGCTAAAAGAAGCAAGGTAAATAAGTCGAACGCGTCGGTGCTGTAACAAACGATGAGTTGCAAAGAGTTAAAGATAAGAGGCCGGTTCACACTAGCGTCCCAAGTGCACTTCAAGTGCACTTACATTAAAGTGCACTTGAGATTGACTTGAGACCGACTTGTAACAAATCCCGTTCACACTCAGGTAAACACAAGTCACTTCGTCTGCACTTTGCAATTAACCTGTCAATCAACTTTCGCGTGAAACGATCGAGCGTCTGCTGTCTGGTGCGCGAATGATTCTTCTGTTTCCTGATTGGTTAAGTGCAGTCTAAGTATGTCCTCAAGTGTAGCTTCAACTGCACTTAAAGTGCACTTCGCCTTCTTTGAAGTAGACGTGATTCCATAGCAACTAAGGACGATACTTATGCCGTTCACGCTCCACGTATGTCTCAAGTGCATTTCAAGTGAACTTACGGTCTCTAGTGTGAAGCGGCCTAAAGGCTTACTCGGTACTAGCAGTTCCGAGGTACTTATAAATATATTCTGTTTAAACAACTCGGCAATCTCCACTTTGTCCTCCGTGGGTCCCATAAACAAAATGACATGTATGTGTTGGGGGAAGTTACTCTCCACAAAACAGCGGGATCAAACTGGGTCAGATGGTCGCGATTTTAGACTTGTACCGCAAAAATAGAGTTTGAAAAATGACGAAAGTGAAGAAGATCCTATTATGTATTACAGACATTTCGCTGAAAGACGACCTCGGTAAGTGATGAACGGGATGCTCTCTTTTATTTGACAACAAAGAACTTGAAAGTAGCGTTACTTGGAACCAAAAACTGTTCGGTCAAGGCGAATGTTGTTGTAATAAAAAACATTTACAGTCTTATGAAAACTATGATGGCTCGCAAAACAGTATTTAAGAACAACATGCCCCCTAAATCACGGTATATAATGACCAATGTTCCACCGACGCACGTGCAAACTATCGGCCACACGAATTTGAAGAAGAGTCTAGAAAACTCAGTTTGAGTGTTTCAAAAAAATAGCAAATGCACATGTCTAACATTCTCAGTAATACGCCGGCCGAGTTCTTTTCTGAACGTGAAACCCGAGGCACTCAATCGCCTAGCAGTCACAGTTACAGTCATGCGCAGTACAATGTAAGGGTTATGCTAATGGCTACATTAGGGTTATGCTAATGGCTATATTAAAGTTTTATCGTTTATCTTTTTTCAGAAGTTATTGATCTTTTCATCATTCCCCTATTATGTCATGTTTCTTGAAGACTACAAATTGTGTGGGCCCTATAGTTGAAGCCCTAGCCTGACATTAAATGTTGTTCTCCGTATGATTTGGAATGTTGCTTACTGATAAGCAATCCAGGTCACTATTTGGTGTAACAGTCATTTAAGGGAGTAATTCCCAGATCTAAAATAAATAGTTTCCTACTCTTGAAACTAATTCAACTGGCACCGGAATACTTTCAAAATAAAAGCAACTCGGGCCTTTAGAAAGTGAATCTGATGATGAGTACAATATGACTTACTGGTTTTTACTTTGATATGTTTTTAGAATTAAATTCTTAGAAACGTGCGTAGAGTAGTCAAAAGGAAGCGTAGTTAATTATCTCAGTTTGCTTAATTTACGATAATATTTTCAACAGTGTTTTACAAGAGAGTTATAAAATGCTAAAAGCGAGACCAGGTTAATTTGTTTGTAATTCTTAAACCTTTAATGATTCCGTTAATGAGTCATCAAATTAAAACAATAACTTTCGGTACAACCCGTATAAAAACATACACAGTATGGAACATTTTTTCACTGGTTGAGTTATGTCGTAAACTCGCAAGCTCAGTTGTTCATTTTATAATACTTTACAACTCTTGAGTAAAATTCGTTCGGACTATGAAGTAACTTCTATTTACCTGGTAAATATAGACAAAACACCAGGGTTTCTATATTTTTAGCAGCCAACAAATTTCGAGTGAGAACGTATACAGAAACATTAGTACCAAAGTACAGTTTTGTTCCGTAGTTTTCGGTGAACTTGATATTCCCAGCATACTACTTGACACCCGTCGCTCAATCTGTCCTTTTTTTGTTTTGAGATTTTTTTTACCTGTTGTTCTTGAACGAAGGTTTCTTAACAATTGGAACATTATTTTTGCACCAACTTGCTAAAAAGAAGAAAAGATCTAGAGTTCAGCATATTCAGTCACTGAGTGTATGAGTCCCGAGGAGAACAATTGCCAATTTAGAGGTATGGGGGAAGAGTTCTTAGAAAAGATAGGAGGTGCCTGATGCAACAATTTGAGTTAAACCTACGTACTTTGTAGTGCTTTTAGATCCAGTTATAATAAAACTCCCAACCTCTTGGTGTCATTCCTAATTTGGCTGCTCAGACTGCTCAAGTTTATGACGACGTGTCAGTGAAAACTTGTTAGTGTATTAAATAATTTTTCTAAAGAGTTATTGCTATGAGTCCGTTGTATAAGGGTTTGTTTGATAGATAGCACTGCTCAGTCTTTGAACATCGGGAGCCCTGCAGGTGTCCGCTCAAATAAACTGTTAACTTCGGCTTCGATCTAAGTTAATAAAGATTTCGCATAACTTATGCATTTTTATAATTTAAAGCTTGACAGTTTTGAGTGGGGGAGTAGTTTACGGAGGGGGTGGGATTACGTTTTCTTAAGGGGTCTCGTTAAATAAAGGGTGCAGCCAACATAAAGAGTGCAGCCAACAAGGGGGGTGGTTTTCACAAAAGGGTGCGGTTGTTGTTT
>JANRMR010207030.1:0-16260 GCA_025434825.1 Bergia sp. 'catenularis'
GCCTTCCCCTCCCCCTCCCCCGAGAGAACACTTGAGACCTACCCTTACCACTGACGCCAGCGGAGCAGTATCTTTCTGCCAACTCTCGACGCTGTATGGTATCATGCGTCAAGGCTCTTTCTAAAGCCTTGAATGTTGCTTCCTGACCTCTACTTTGCTTCCACTTTTTAAGCATTGTATAACTCCTCTCGTAAGAATTGTTTCTATTATCCGCTTCAATTTGATCCAGGTCTTTATCTTGGAGTCCTAAAGCCCGACCAAGTCTCTTCCATTCATTAATGATTTCAGATGCAAGGAGTTGGAGTGTTTTGTCGTCAACAACATCTGTTTGAGTAAAACGGGTTAACGGTCACAACAGAAAACATTTTAATTGATTCATAATGGCAGTTCATATAAGTGTAGTGTAATTTGGTTGGAAATAATACGGGTGATTTCAAAGTGGAACGAGAACGCAGCTCGAGTTCGATTTGAGGTCACACGTACTGATTCTGACCATGAATTAAGTTATTAATTATATCCACTTTGAAAACACTTATAAGCAAAAAATAATGCTCATTTTAATGTCACACTTGTGCTTCCCCTTTTTTTGCTGCGTTGTGATTAGCCGTTTCAGTTTTTTTCTGTTTTGTGATTGGTTGTAATTAAAGACGAATTCCTGTTTGTAGGTACAAAACAAGTTTCAGAAATCAGTGCAGTGATTTCAAAATGAATGTTATTATTCGGTAACGCAATTTATTGCAACAAATACAACTTATTAAACGTTTTTCTGTTTGATATCGGGGTTTATTTTTACGAGGCAGCTGCAGGCCATACAAATGACGAGTAAAAATCAATCCCCATTTAAAGCAAAAAGCCGTTTAATAAGATATTTATTATTATTATTGTTTTTAATGTTAGAACAATTGTAGAGAATCCAAAGTAACAGAATGAAGTTACGCGCGCCGTTTATTGGCTTCCTCGTTCCTTCTTCGTATGGACTTTGAAGTGGCGATACGATTAAACGAAAAGCCTCGATAAACCATGTTTTTTTTAGCATTTAATGCCGGTTTCAAAAGTTCCTCCGGCAACAACGGCCTGTATATTACAATTACAGTTGGAACAAAGTTTTCATAATTTCAATATTTAAGTTTGTACTGCCAACCTAGGTTTTATGAGCTTCGAAACAAGCTTTTCTTGCCTCAAGAAAGGCAGCAAAAGTCTCCCATTTTGCTAAACAAAGAAGGAAGAGAAGCGTGTCAGTGTTTGGGTAGTAGAAGCAACACCATGGTCATTTGAAGAGGATTAAAGGGGAAGTTCCATGGTTGTTCCATACAAAACTGCCGCTTTCCAAAACTAGTTATTTTTATTCTAATTCAAAGGACATTGAATAAAGCCATTTACTTAGAAAAAGAAACTCTTTTCGAGAATTGAGGATTGATGCATTTTGGCGAATGTAGTGCGTTTGTCGATTAATCATTTAATCCCCACGAGCCAACACTAAATTCACTCCATTTCAATCGCACCATATTTTATCGCTTAAGGCAGAATCGTGTGCTTGGACTATTCGTAGCAGCAGTTATTGTTGTATATATAAACCTTACTTCTTTTGCCGAGCAACGGAAAGATTGCGCAATTATACCGTGAAACAGCCTCTTTGAGCAACACAGGGATGTCGAAACTGTTTTTACCTTTATCCCCAGCCCCACCCCCACTGACATTCCTTGCCCTCTCCTTGACCTAAAAAGGATAAGGTTCAGTTAGTGTTAAAACCAATGACAGATTGCAGATTGCTTCAAACAGAAGGATTGTTTGAGCAAAATGAAATTCTTAGTGGGACTGCTCTTTCCTCTGCAAAGGCTACACGGGGAACTAGAGGGACAAGAAAAAGAGCACAAAGAACTTTGGGAATAGAGAGAAAACAGAAAGAACCTTTCTCCGCTTCGATCTTCCCGTTATTCTTCGCTATTCTTTATTAGTTGTTTGTGGAGGGGACAGAAGGGAGTGCAAAATAGCCCCAGTATTCTCAGAAAGGACCCCACTTGTGGAAAAGATTTCTCGAACTGTTGAAAAGTTAAAAACTGTATTTCACGTACACAATCCGGGCACTGTAATTCATACCAGTTAGGCACATAACACAGAGCGTTTTCAAAAATTACTCTAAGTTCTCGGCTGACAAACTCCACAGGCCTTGTTATGATTTACACTCAGTGATAACGGGTGGGTTGTGATTATAATAACGCAAAACATGCAGTATTTTAAAGCTTATACAAACGGGTCCAAATTAGGTAAATACTCGTTTGAATATATTAAAGTTGCATGAAACTAGCGCACTCACTACAAACACCATTCAGTAAGTGAAATTATTTGTATGCAATTTATTTTGTCGGTTGGCAGCCTTCTGCTACATTTCTCTACGCCTTTCACTGGTTTCCTAAAACGTTTTGATGTGTGAAAACTTTTTCGCCTGCTGTGGATCAGTCGTGCAATTTTATTATTGTATATTCTTTATATCCCCAAGAACTCTAATTTAAAAACTAAACTGACTCACCTCCTCCCGTTGTTCCACAAAAGGGAAGCTGG
Source organism: Bergia sp. 'catenularis' (assembly GCA_025434825.1). NCBI lineage: Eukaryota > Metazoa > Cnidaria > Anthozoa > Zoantharia > Parazoanthidae > Bergia > Bergia sp. 'catenularis'. The sequence continues at coordinate 2,560 of JANRMR010207030.1, forward strand.
CTCCAGTTAACCTCTGTTGCCCCATGGCATCAATAATTTTCTAGAAGATATAAAAATTATTCTCTGTATTCTTGGTATACAAACCAAAAATTCTGATTCAGTCCCAAATTTTCAGTTAGCCATTCTCCGTGGGGGGTACTCCCTACTCGTCATATTTTTGAAAGGTTGAAATTAGCAATCTGGTATTTTAAGGGCGCTTAGGCGAAAGCCACTGTTCTATAAAACTCAGTACTTTTTGGATTAAAAAGTTTAGCAAAACAGCACACATTCGTTTCGTAAGTAAAAAAAGTTTCGTTATCGTTGAAATACAAAAGACAAAACTGACGTTTGATTCTCATTTTTTGGGGATGATGCTCTAAAATTTGATGTTTATTATGATAAACGCGATTTCTAGACGAGGTATTTACCTTTCTAATTTTCCGACGAGTACACCCGTTGGTTAAGTAACAACTATAAAGCAAACTGAACTCAAAATATGAACTCCTAATTCTGCCACATCATGCCAACGCTGATTTTAATTCGGAATTTTCTGCACGAATGAAGTAAGCAAATCCCAGCATTTATTTGCTTTGTAAGGAACAAAAGGGGGCCTCAAAGGGAAAAACCCTTAAAAAGCCCCTCATACATACCGAATATGACTGATTTTTAAATCTGTTCTCTAAATCTGTTCTCTGAATCTGTTCTACCCTTCACACCAAGTTATTATTTATAATGATGCTTTCACACAATGCTAGTTGCTACAAAGGAACTGCAAAGGTGATACAAACTAGGAGTTATTTTGTCTCAAGATTCAATCGTGTTACAAAAATAAGAATTGCGCTAATAGTCGAGCGACAAAACAAATGTTGAGGGGATTTGCTCTGTCCTTAGAAAATATAAAGTAAGTGTTGTGTGATGTGCATAGTCCACACCGTTAACAATCCCCCCGCGGGGATGTTGGTGTTAGTGTTGGTAGTGGTAGTGGTGGTGTCGAGGGGGATGGGGGGTGAAGAAACCAACATAAATTGATACTCGGCAATTTCTTTTTAAAAATCTCAACGAAACAATTTTTTTGATCAATTTCCATAACGTAAATGATATTTGGTTTTTTCGTAAATACCAGTGGATGCTGCTTGGATGAGTTTTCGGTACCGGAAAACAGATTTGAAAACGGAAGAACATGTTTCTTGGCAGATAAGGGAAAGCACAGTTGCAAAGAAACTGTAGAATTCTATCAGTTACCACAAACTGAACTTATGTGTACCTTCCAGCCACTTGAAGATTTCGAAGAGAGGGTCAGGTCATTGCCAAATAAGTACATTCCACAACGAGCACGTGAGATGGCCACACAAAGGCGGTTGAGAGAAGATAGGTAACCGATGCTTTTACTGGAACGCACAAGAGATATCAACACAATGTCCTGCTCTTGGCCCTACGGAAATAATATAATTACAATAATAGCTGCATATCAACGTTAATAACTCCAGGGGGAGGCGAGGCAGAAGTGGGGCAATTGATTAAGATTTTCTTCCGAGTCTTGGGAGCCCAATACCAGGGTGGGGTGGTTTAAAGGTACAGAGTAGAAGATTGGTTTCCTAGTTCGTTCATTCTCCAACCAGAATCTTTGATAATATACAGAAATTGACAAAAATGAGACGAAAACAAAAACATCCAAACTCGCTAATTCAATGTTGCTTATTGTCCAAATTAGGGTTAAAGTTTCATATACACAACGAAAATCTGTCCTCTAGTGTAGTGATTACAATCCCACATTGAAAAAATTGAAGCTTTTTACCAACATACTCAACGCCGCTGCAGCAGCAGTTCTAAATATATGGTGTTACATGCACTCACCTGAAAACTGTCGATTGTTGTAACTTCGATACCTTGGAGACCTGCTTGTTCAAATCCACGACTAATGCAACGGACCTAAATGTGCCAGTAGAAAAACTGGATCAGCAACTTTTTTATCACTGATGATCAGCTGTGAAACTAGTATGATCGAATATAAAAAAAATAGTTTCATTTTATCACACACAGAAATTTTCAGGGAATTGCAACTAAAGTATCTGTTCAAACTGAAACAAGTCAAGTTTCCCGTTAACTCCGACAATTGAAGCTACCGTCAAGAAGCAACAATTTCAGACAACAAACCTTGGACAGGGGCTTCCTTCCCCCTAATCCCCCTACCTAATGCTGTTTTTCTGGCTCGACAAAATACGGACAAAAAGCCAGCAGCATCGTATCAACACTGAAAGAGAGGTGAGGGAGATGAGCTTTTACCAGGGGTGTCTAAGGACTTTTGGCTGGGTTGTAGCTAATTAAAAATTGATCATTTTTTCATCTTCACATGATCAACGCCATTTTATTACAAGCTGTGTGGGATCTCAGGAATCAGAGAGTCTCGTTGAATGCAACTAAAATGTCAAACATTCCCATTCCTTGGGTAAGCAACCAACCTGTCCCCGGTACGAACAGAGCACCGTAATCTTGTTCTTGTTATATCCATTGTTACAGAGATGTTTCGCAACCTTAACCACGTGGACTACTTCTCGTCGGTTGAGCTTGCTGTGAGAATCATGGGTGTTTTCTTCTGGTATAGTATGTGTCTGGAAGAACATGCTACTCTTGATGCACTTTGGGGGGAAGTTGTGGGCTACCAACTATACAAACAACGCACATCAAGGTTAAAATAATTATTTCGTCACAACTATAAGTTAACAAAGATTCACGTAACATTTTGGACGGCAATTCCATTCCTAAAAATGAAAATTAGTAAACACTTTAATCAATATTTTAATTTTATTATAAAACAAAAAAAAGAAGCGGGCAAAAATGAAACGCGCGGCTCAAAGTAAGCATAACATTTTCCCCTTGGAGTTATCATGTTTATTTGATGCTACATATTAACTGAAATCCGGCTAATATAAGAATAATTCGTTCTTAGAAGTAACATATAGTAGTACAACATTAGTAGGATTCTTTTACCACTCTGTGCTATAGACTAAACTAAAAGATGCCAGTATGTAAGGACTCTACCTCCTACGAGCCGCACTTTGCTCATCTCTTTTTCCGTCATGGCCCGTACGCTTTTAGCACCTAGTTATTCTTATCACCCATAAATGTTAAATACTGACCATAAATGTAATAAAAGTAAACCATAAATGTAATGGTTGGTTATCTTGTACTTCAACTTTCATAAAAATCAGAATTTAGGTTGTTATGGGTCAAGTAGTTGACGATGTCACAAGTAACGTGCTACGCTGTTCTCCTATTTTGAGAGCTGATTGTGGTAATTTTGTGTTTGCATCGTAACGACGTTGCATAAAGGCTTGTACTGAGTAAGGGGATTTTTTTCTCAGTTATGAGTGGTGTTTACTAGCCATACTTGCGTGTAAAATGTTACATGATATTTTTTTGATGAGTTTCGCTGGTATTTATTGGAGTATAGCTTTAAAAAAAATAGCAAATTAGAAATGCCACCGAAACAGGTAGACTAATACATTTTTTTAAAGAATTTGCAAGACCTGTACACTGTGTCCTCGATTCCTCTAAGAAGACAACTCATCTCCAGTTCAGGCGCGTAGCCAGAATTTTCCGTGGGGTGATGCGTATGAGCAGTGGTCAGTCAAGGGACATGCTCACCCAAGCAGCAAACTATTACATGTACGTTTGGTATTACGTTTACGGTTAGTATTACCATTATTGGTGATACATTGCTCAGACAAATATAATAAAATAATAGAAGAAAATAAATTAAAACTTAGCTTACGATCTGATATTAATGTCTTTTGCCACAGAATCCAATATTGAAGTGAAATCGTTTCAAGACCTAGTGTGTCTTTTTGTTAATTGTCTTTATTCCAGCACCAAAAAGACATTTTAGAACAGGTCCATGGTCCATGGGCCGTGGAGCCAGGGGGACGGGGACTGGGGGCCTTAGCCACTCCCCAATATTTTCAAAATTTTGTAAGAAAAGTGTCTTCACCGTCCGACCCCCCTAATATTGAGCCACTAACCAGCCATCTCCCCCAACCCCCCTTCCCCCACCACCCAACACACACACATACACACACATCCGAATCTCAAAGAAGTTCCACGGACCGTGAGGTTAGGAACAGTTAATTAAACATAGTAAAGTTACAGACAAATTGAAGAGGGAACAATGAATGGGTGCATTACTACTTGTAGTTTTCTGGTGGTCTATGTAAGGAGGGGATGTCAGACAAAAATATTATAATCTAAGGGAAAATGGCCTGAGAAAATAAACAATTTTTAAAATACGACTTTGAAAGACTTTGAAAACATTGAGTGATTGAATTAGCTGTTGGTCCTCACTACTTATGACCCTGATAAACGATTGATTTTTTTTCCAATAGTTCTAATTAAAGTAACGTGATTTATTGTGGTGTGAATTCCTAGTAGAATAGGGATGCATACAGCTATTCATCTTGAATATGTTTTCAAAAGCTCTGAGAAGCAGCACTGATATTTTTCACGTCGTACCTTGTTATAGCAAGTATTTTTCATGTAAACTCAACATCACAAAGTCACCTGGAGAAATACCGAAGATAAACATACCTTCTCGTTGGTTTTAAGGGGGACCTGGTATAAATCCAGCTTGTTCAGAAGTTCAGCGAACTCTCTTCTCATACGGCACTGATAACCAAGCTGTTGAAGTGGCAGTCCGCAGTTGGCTAATCTCTCAAACATCGACAAGTCCATGTAGTGGTACTTCCTTAGTCTCTGATGATGAACCTGGGGTTTCAGCTGCTTGTGGTCCCCGATCATGATGAGGTGCTGCACGGACAGAGGAATAGCCGCCAAGAGCTGTGCTTCAAGGACCTCTGCAGCTTCCTCTACAATCATGATGGATGGCTGCACATTTGCTGCAGTTGAAGAATAATAAAATTTAAGTTGTGAACGACAGTTAAATTGTAGCCTCTTTTCAAACGTTTGTTAACTACAATAATTACATTGCAACGTTTCTGTAAACTGGTTCGGCTTCCTGGCTAACACTGCAGCCGTTTGAACTACAGAGTTACAGGTTTTGAAGATAAGTCACGTCCTTAATCCAAAACTACACACCAAACTGTAACTGTATGGTCGGTTACAACAACGACTTAAACACAAGTTAAAATACGTTTTACGACGCACTCCAATAGGTCTTGAGATCTATTAAAATTGATGATTCACTTTGCTATTGGGAAAACTTAGAATATTTTAAAAACGTTCCTTGACCAATAACCGTGCTGTCTTGACCATGCTGGTTCCTGGTTTCATCCAAGAAAATTCCCAAACCAAAAACCCAAAACGACTGGAACCCTGACGAGCTAACTCACCTAAAATGTCCGATCGCATTGCAGCTCCTGTGACGGTCATTCCAACGATATCGCTCTTTTTCAAAACTCGAGCGTGGAATTGCCTTCTCAAAAGCTCAATTTCTTCACGTTTCTTAATATGAAAATTAAATAGAGGCTATAGTTAAAAACCTGAGGTTCAACAACACAAAGACATTCCAGATCCCAGATAAGTTCCCGGAACCTTACTGCGCAGCTTGCGCACACGTGCAAAAACAAGTTAAAGAAACATTGTCGCCTAAAATTGAAAGTACCTCATAACTTTAAAGACGTGTCAGGCTGACAACGTGTTTGGACGTTTTATTTGGTCAATCGTAATTAGACTGAGTGTCAAGTATCAAAACGATCAAACTGGTTAATAACAATTATTTCTTAAAACACATTAGTTGAAGTGCTGCACAAACACCCTAAAAATCGCCTTCTGAGCGAAAACCCTAAAGAGGAAATGAACCGACACGGAGAAAGGGGAAAAATATCTCTGACCACAGTGGGAATTGAATTCATGCCACTATTGTTCTACCAACTGAGCTACAAGGTCAGATGAGAGATGGCCATGGGGGATTAAGATGGTAAAGTGCAGCAATAAACACGTAAGAAGGGGATTCGAGCCCCACCTGGGTCAGAGACCTTTTTCTTTTTCTTCGTGTGAGTCCTTTTCCTTTCTAGGACTATCGCTTAGAAGAACGTTCTTTGATATTTGTTCAGCACTTCAACTTGTCACATTTAAATCACTGTATCTATTCATTAGTGTTGAATATGAGCGGCCACAAGTTACTGGTTACTGTCCAATGAAATGTCCGCGGATCAGTTTACAAGTAGTCTTACCTCTACGTATTCTCGATGAACCTGCAGAAACTCTTCTTTGGCTTTGTCTCGAAATCGCTTCAGCACAACATGTGCAAACTGGACTCTTTCTTCTTTATTCAGCTTCCACGGGTTGACAGTGTTCAGCAAGTGCTTGTACTGAGAAAGAGCTTTAAGGGAAATTGTCAAGAACCATTGCACACATTTTTTGTGTATTTCACGCAGTAAACTGCGCTCGAAAATACCGCCTTAGAATAAAATTTGTTCGTGTGTACTATGCTATACATATGTTTTTTTCTATTTTAGCATGTAAATACTCTTAAAACTTTATTGCGTGCGTTTGATTTAGCTGAAGCATTCATAGTTATATTTTGTATTAATATGTATCAGGTGCTTGTTACTGTTCCTGTTGGTGAGGAGTAAGTGGATATACAGCATTAGGCCATGATCTTCTAACATACAAAATATGGTAAGTAAACAATGTAGACAAGTTGATAACCCTCTAAAACTAGTAAAATAATTATTAAGAGCAACTAAGAGGCAAAATGTTACTTAGAAAAATGCTAAGTGTGGCAATTTTGAGCAACTTAAAATGGGGCATCAACATCGACAACATTGTTAAAATAGGTATCTACAAAATTTAAATTCAGATTTTTTATTCAGTTTCAACCAAAACATCTTAAAATTCCATCCAGTAGATCTTATGAACTTCTACAAGGCTTGTATACAAGGATCTCCGCACTTCCATAAATGGATTTATTCTGTATTTGAAATGCCTGGTGTTTCATCTAATTAATTTAGTGTCTTCCCTATTGCTAATCGAGATAAAACGAAACCAGTTCCTTAAAAAATAGTTGTTAGAACTAAGCGACTGTGAAGCTAATCAAATTCCAAAAGGAGTGTACAAAGCTGCTTAAGATAATTAAGATAAAATAAAGGGAGAAGTAACTCACTTTCTTCGGGCAGCGATGGCAACAACTTTCTCCACATTATCTCCTCATCGGTCCTGTGATGTGACCTGGCAGATATTTGTTGATCGTCCTCGTCTTCATCACCAAGTGCCTCAAAACGCTCTCTCTCTTCTGCTGAATGTTCCAGACATGAGCCAACCGAGTCCTCTTGAGTTTCGTTCTGGGTGCTGTATTTTCTAAGACAGAATTTTAGGAGGAAAAATATTGGAGTTGCGCCAGCAAAACAGAAAAAAAGAGGAAACGTACAACTGTTTAAACGTATTTCACTTGACAGCGTATTTCCTGTTCAAATACTTTGAGAAACAGCAAAGAAACTACTTACGATTTACCAGATTTATTCGAATTATCTCCGTAAAACGTTTCTGTGGAATCTGATCTGGGCACAGCATACGGTTGCTCAGAAGAAGCACTGCAGAATTGATCTGTTGCTGGAAAAAGCCATTTCTGAAGACTGGTTGCAATATGGTCATCTGGAACAGACAAACAGAACTTAATATGCACAGCAACAAGAAATTACCCACTAGTGAATTCTTGAAAGCAGTCAGATTCATAAATATCATATCAACAACGGGACATAAGTAACTAAGAACAACAGAAGCATTTAGGAAGACCCAAGCTATCCTCGTTTTTCTTGCATTCTTCAAGTTATAGTTTGGTTGCTGTAAATCCAAGCTGTAGTAACTAAGTAGCAAGATCCTGAGCATAAATTATCAGTCTCTGATAATTTATCCTAAACTAGGAATTCTATTTAATGCATTACTTGATTTGCAATTTGCCGATTGATACTAGGTACATCCAAGACAGATAGGAAAACCCCATCTAGCCCTGTCGGAGAGAGAGAGGAGGGGGAGTGCTCGCGCCAATTTTAACCATTGAGAAATATTTGATATTCAAGTAATATCAACAAAACAACCAAAATTTTGTAAATTCATGGAGAATAAGATTCTAAAAAAGTTATGAATCAAGAGGTATCAGTTGATGCTATGGAAACGCCGTTTGTGATGCCACGTTTGGTCAACTTTCGTCTTCATATTTTTTTCTCCATATCTCAACGAAATCTTTGAAACAAGTGGTTAATGTTGAACTCGATTGTACGATATATCATTTTGATGATTCACCTTTGCATATGGTTTTTGACATAATAACTGTTGTGCAATAGCTTTGTAAGAAATCAAAGATGGCAGCTTTCTGCTTTGCCTTTTGTCAAAATTTGATCAGAAGCTCTTCGTGTTAGATTGACGTATTTGAGAACACAGCTAACAGAGCAAAATAGATTACTGATGGCATTAAATACAAGGATTTGAAAAAAAGTGTTTTTCTGAAAAAGATGCACTGAAAAATGAAACTTTGTAAAATACTGTCAGTTATATTAAATGGATAGAAGAGTTTGCCTACTGATTTACAACATTGCTTTTTTAAATTGTCGAAGTCAGAAACGTATGTACACTTTGTGTTTCTGATCAGCAAGATTGTAAAATAACAAATTTTAAGCTGTTATGGCGTTATTATGACGTAGATAAATTCGCAAGTCAATTGAGCACCTCAAAGTGATTGCCTTTGGTCCACCGGCACTACTCCTCACCTCCCTCACACCCATCCCCCCTTCAGGACCAAGGCACCTATATAAAGCCTGGGTTGGACAAGATTTAGTCAATCTTACCTAACTTTTCAACAATGTCCTCCCTCCTAGTTGTGTTCTTCTGGTAGACCAGTCTCTCTGCTTCGGCACGATCTACTATTCCGTGTGTTTCCTCGTCTCCAACTAGTAGGTGGAAAATATGTGCGTCTTCCGCTTCCTAAATATGTATCGGTAAATATTACGACAACGGAAGGTTTAAAGTTCTTAATGTACCTTTATTATTTGGAGGTTTTCTTTGAAAATGTAATACCTTTAAACCTATCCAGCCTGGGGGGGGGGGTGGGGATTCTTCCTCTTCATGTGGTTTTTTGAGCACAACTTCTAAACGGTTTGGAATACGACCACGAAATTTCAATGACTTTTCCTAAAATTTTATGGCAAATATTTTGATCTGACGTGTGCTGTTGCAATGTAACCACGATTTTGAAGGTAATTTTTATGATTTCCAATGTAGTAATTTTTAGAAACTTTTTGCACTTTGGGCCGGTTTTTCCAAGTAAACATTAATCAGCAAATGAATTTGTAATTTTGCATCAATTATATGCCGTTATCATGAAACTTTATGCGTAACGCAATGCACTATGAGTAAATTATTATTTGTTTTATGATGGCGATACCGCCTGCATTTCTTAGCACGTTTCTACGTACTCTTGAAAAATGAAAGCATATATAGTTTCTAACACGTATGCAACATTTGGAAGAATTTGATTGAGGCATAACACAGTTATAAGCATTTTTTGTTGTTGCAAAGTAACGGTTTTTATTTGAACTGAACTGAATAGAACAGAGTTTATAGGCTTTATACGTCATGATTACGTCATCAAATGTAATTTTTGTTATGTCATGATTACGTCATCAAATGTAATTTTTGTTACATTTAGGAACATTTTCAGCTACTTTTGTATACTTCAAGGTAAATAAAGCAAGTTTCTATGGTTCCTATTGAAAGATTGTGCCCCACGTTTGAATAAACTAAAATATATAAATCATGCTAGAAAATATAACGCTGTGATGTCACTATGACGTCATAGCTAATAAGTCACATATAACATCCTATTCAAGTAGAATGTACATCAATTAAGATTTGTGCCAAGTACCACTGGGAATGCAGTTTACTCTCTTGCATAAAAATTGTGCAAACAAATTCGAGTACTGAATCTTTTAGTCACTATCTTTAAACCAGAAAATAACGTTTGTTGTTTTTAACGATTTATCAAACATAAAATAATTATTTCTGTGAGATAAAAATTGTTATTTTCAAAAAAGAATTAAAAAGCGATAAACAGATAAACAAGTGTGGTACATAACTGTACACATGCATAGTTTTGTGCTAAATGAAGTTTTGATTTAAAGTGGTTTTTATAGACTATCAAAAACTGAAAAAATAGTAATTTCTTTATTTATAACCTCCATACGTTGAATCTGTGGAAATCAAATTTAAATTCCCCTAATTTGGCGAACAGCAAACGCTTTAGTTGTAGAAGCTTTCAGAAACTGTGTATAAATTTGGCGATAATGTTGGTATAGCCTAATAAAACTTTATTCAACTAATCATAAAGAATACTGGAAAAGCACCAGCTTCAAATGGCGATATCTTTCCAACGATTGTAGTTATCAAGCTTTGATCATGGCCAGTAATGTTATGGAAGCAACAATTACGAGTGCGAATTTCATCTCAGACATCGTTCACTGATCTTTACTAACGAGCCTCTGGAAAGTTACCATCTCAAAGGTAACAGTCGGTAACCTTACATGCATGTCTACAGAATAGGATCACTCCCACGCACAAACCCATACCTCTCTGAAGACAGTTGAACTAAACATGTTCGCTTGCTGTAGCCTCCGAGATGATGACAACAAACGCATTTCTAACTCTTCGAGCTCACTGTACATCTCCCGAGTTGAACACTTTTTTACTTCGATTCTTTTGGCAACCTGGAAAGACAACACAACGAACAATATGAACCTACAATAAGATAAAGAGTGTTTCATTTCTAAAACGTTAACAATGATATAATTAGTATTTTAAAGCTCCGTCTGCAATCAGAGCAAATATTTCGAAGTAATGCATTTTAGTGCATTTGAAGTATTCTAAATGTAAATGAATTCGAGGTATCTTGGAATAAGTAAACATGCCAAAATAATAGAATGGTATCTCTTAATACTGTATATCAAGTTATATCAACATAATTTGTTATTAGGTTTCACTTCATTCCCAAGTTTGGCAAGTTTGCCCTTCGGAGATGCTCATCCTGATAAAGCTCTTTAAAATCATAGAGTTACAAAGCCTGGTTCATATTTGTGAGGAGCTTCACCAGAAGCATAAAAAACTCTAACTAAAAAAGCAAAAGATAAAGAGATATCAGTTGGGCGGCAAGATGGAATAAGGTGACTCCAGCGTTCTTTGCTTTCTTTTTTAATTTGTTATTTAAATATACTTGTCAAACGTTCAAGCTTTTCTTACGAGTGTGAACCAGGCATACCGAGAAATCAATCTACGTTATTACTTGCAATACAACCGCATGTGACTTCATATACCTAATTGGAGAAACTTTGCTCAGTCAAAACATAAGAGATACGACCTGGTTGAATTATGGAAAATTTAATACCAGAACAATGGATGGGAGTAGTGATTAGTGTGTGTATGTTTAGTACGTTATCAGTCTTGTCTGGTTGTCTGATTACGGTATCCAAGCAATAATCCTGGGTTGCCGTATTTTTTATGCTTACTAAAGTAACTTTATTGAAATAGGCCTATATTTTTTTATTAGATTTACTCCATATGGTTTAGTCATTTCAGTTACATAACTTTTCAAGTATCAATCTGCAGTTGGATAATGCCCTATTTCTTTGAAGCCTTCAGATATACATATAATTGATTTTAGGTGAAAGAGAAGCTAAACACGCGATATGTGACTGGTACCTTTTCTATTGTACATTTCCTCAGCTCTCCCACCGTGTCGTCCCAGTTTTTCCCAATACGTACAATACGAGTTTCTTGAGGCAGCATCTCCAAACACTTGGTGAGGAAATGGTTCAGTGCAAGGTTCTTGTATGTAACCACCTGTAACGTTAGAGGTGGTGTGGTTACATATGGTTTGTAAGTGAGAGAACGTCCAAGTTTTTGAAAGACTGCATCTGGTTTAATTTCTTACCAGTGTATAACCTGTCCCTTATTTGTTACTGTAGGCCGTAGGAAAAGGGGAGGGGATGGGGGTTGGTGGGTAGTAAGGGCCCAACCCAAAACTTTCGGTGCGTATGAAACAAACCCTTCAGTTATACTTTAAAAACCCCACTATGCCTTATTCAGTTCTTCAACCTCCCCAACCTCCCCTTCCCCTTCAAAAAGTTGGACCCCCTAACTTAAAATAGTTCCTTACGGCTCTGTAATAACGACCTATGTGTTAATGGAATGAAAAAACGTAAAGATGACACCTACCAATATTGGTCCAAGTTTCCGCTTTTGTTCTACGTTCAGAGAAAGAAGAAGCTTGACGAGCGCCAGACCAACGTGTGTCTTGCCTGTACCCGGCGGTCCCTATAATAAATCATAATGCAAATGAAATGCAGCAACGTTCAGATGCATGTCATGCGTTGTTATGGTGTTGATATTTGCTTAATGAGCCTATGACGACTGCTCATGAATTGTTACAAACTTCAGATTGTTTTTGTCGTTTACAAGACATCAGGGAATTATTTATACTGTCCCAAAAACGAAATCCAAAGCCCTCACTTCAATACTGATTTCTATTTGATAATTTTCCTTTCTCCAAAAGTAAGTCAAATTTACGCAATTTCACTGATTCATGTGTCTAATAAAATTAAAACAAAAGCAAAATAAAACATATTGTATGGCATGTATTCTTTCCGTATTGTTTATTTACAACAGCACTGTATGATGACAATAATTAACAATGTTTTTCTTGCAATCAACTCCCGCGGTCGTTTGCGCATGCTCTCATTTTTACGGTCATCGATTTTCAGTACACTCAGCTGACCTGAGCTGAAGTGACTCGAATATCTCCAAACTGAAGAATATCTTCGGGGAGTGTGAAAACCTTACGATATTTGATTCACCAAAGGATTATGATGAATGACCACATCATTGTAGTGTTCTGACAAATGGCATACTCTGATCCAAAAATAATATAAAAATTCCCTCAAATAATGGCACATAGTATGAGTTCGAACCTGAATAAGAGCAAGCTTGTGTTTCAGGGCAATTTCCACGGCAGCAAGTTGAGTCTCATCAAGTTTAGGATTTTTGTTTTCTTTCTTTTTCTCCTCAAAATCTTTTAGCAAGTCATAAGATTCACTAAACGAATTTGGGTGGGTGACATCTTCGCTGGAGAAAACTCCACTCCAGTCTGGGCGGGCTTTGGCTTCCATGATATAAAGCGCGGGTCCTGGTGCTTCGGCATTAACCAGTGAATCTTGAAACGGTACCCTGTCTGTAGATTAAGGAGCGAAATGTCACAGACCAAGCTAAGAACAACGGGCTTAGTTAACAAAGAACAGATACACTTACAATCTAACGCGTTTCAATTGATTTTGTAGACAGTGCAACATAACACTAAAATAGACTAATATTTCAACCAAAGCGATGTGTAAATAAAGGCACATTCTGTACGTATGGGTGTATCTAAATATGTATGTATGGGTATATGTATGGTTGTATGTAAGTGTGTATGTATGGGTGTATGTATGAGTGCATGCATGTGTGCACGTATGAATGTATGAATGTATGTACTTATGGGTGTATGTATATGTGTAGATGCCAAATGCACTGATTTAAATGCATGGTAAATGTTTGTTATAATTTTGAGTTTTAGTTTTACCTCTTTCTTGAAGGACTTCCATTGCATGACTAAATGCTGTGTAAAAAGTATGGCTCTCAGCCATGTATGCTTTGACACCTGTAAAAATGTAGATGAAAGAAGTGTGTTTT
>JANRMR010207030.1:16360-30035 GCA_025434825.1 Bergia sp. 'catenularis'
ATGCTGTGTAAAAAGTATGGCTCTCAGCCATGTATGCTTTGACACCTGTAAAAATGTAGATGAAAGAAGTGTGTTTTACATTCGTTTGAGTGCAGGTTCAGTTTCTGTTCAAGAGCTACTTCGAAGTCAGGAAAGACTGAGGTATTTATTTCATTTTACGCTCAACAAACAAAACGTATCATAACATTTCCAGAGAATTAACTTAGGTTCTTCAACTTCAATAGCTTTATTTCTGCGTGGCCATTTAAGCTTTATGGTTTAAAATGCAATCAACATAGGCCCAACTTGCTAAAATACAAAACGTAATTCAAGCATATGGTTTATAATAAATGTATGTTTAAAAGACTGTTAGAAGATTAAAGAATGGATAAAAGCTAAGAGCGCAAAGGTAAGTTAGGGTTAAGGTTAGGGTTGGGGTTAAGATGTGAGTTAAAACTTAACACAGAACAACTCTTAATATAAAGAAGGAAACAAGAATACTGTATATACTGAAAAATAAATATCTAACCTGTATCTTTTAGTTCTTGCAGCTTACACAGCACCTCAGCAACATTAAGTTGAGTTTGCATATTACGGTCAGAGAACATTTTGACGCCCACAAACCTATTTTAGAAACAAAAGAAAATTTGTTATTTAACTGATGCTATATAATTGGAAATGTTTTAACCTATAATATTCAACAACTAGAACACGAGTTAGCGTGTGTTTTTTTGCGTGCATAGTAAATCTGATCAAAGTTTGTGCCAACGGGCCATGGTTACGGTCTGCAAGAAAAGCGGAAAAAATGGAGCCAACTTCTAGGCGACACTCGCGGCCATCGTTGGGTATAAGTAGTTTTATAAAATAAAGCATGCAGATATAACGCGCCTTCTGATTGGCTGTACAGCGTTGTTCTAAATCCCGATAAAACAACACTGTGGTTTTATCGCTTCTGTCACGTCAGCCTATTTTCAAAAATGGCTGAAGAACTGGCCGAAACTTTTTAAAATTTAGCTTTTATAAAAAATTAAGATTCACACCCTCAACCTGCGTGTGTCTTGCCAGCTGCCTGCGAAAGGCGGGAAATTAGCAACTTTTGGCGCCAATTGTTGAGCGCGTCGTCAAAGAATTGTCGAGTCCGTCATCTCATGCTCGATGCTCAGTTCACATTTGAAGAATGAGAAGAAACAGCCCGTGTGAAGTGTGAAGAAACAAGAGTGTTCAGCCGGTTTAAACTGGACTTGACACTAAGAGTAATCATGAAATCTTTCAAAGCTAAAGAAAAGGAAATATTTAAGGAAGAATCAGTTGAATCCCCTGCTATTTGCTACGCCGAATATTGGAGGTGATTTTCCTAACTGAACAGTGGAGAGATCAAACAAACAGTTGCCATGTAGAGATAAATACTTTAACTGGTCTGAATCTACTCGAACGGATTGATTTACTTTTAAAACAACTCTCGTTGAAGTAGAAATGCTTCTTTCTGATTTGAAGCAAACGCTTTGAAATTTTGCTTTCAAAATTAATGAAACGACTATATTGAAAATGTTGTTAATTAGCTTTGGTTTATATATCAATATGTAATAAAACCTGATGTTTGCCTGATTTTCCCATGTTTGTTTATTCAACTTATTTTATAAAAGAAATAGAAACCTCGCCTGCTTGCTCTGTTCAGTTTTTCGAAGCACGTGTGAATTTGGAAGTGCACTCGCTCAAGAAGTGCGAGAAACAAGGCACTTCTTTCGTGTACTTACAAAGTCATGCGTGCTTCTATATAAATTGAACAGAGCGCGCGGGTTCGTTTTCTATTTCTATAATAAAATACTCAGAAACCAATCAGAGTTGGTGTTTTCAAAAGATCACGCCCAATTTTTACTAAATATGTTTATATCAACAATCGATATAAGGGCCATTGTTTTTTGTACCAATGCCAAATATTTTGTTGGTTTGTTAAAAATGAATAGACAACAACTAAAGAGAATACTTATATTGTAGAAATTTACTGAACACCCATTGTAACACTGAATGCAACATTACAAGCAATTATTTTAATCAACGAAGCCACCCTCTGCAACATTGCGTGCAACATTTATACAGCCTGGTTACAAATTCAAGTTGACGACAACACAGAAAAGAAAAAAGACCGCTGTTTTGAAATGAAAAGCTGCAGTTGCTATCGTATTTGTCCTTTTAAATAATGGTAGTCCTGAGCGAAGCCGAAAGATTGAGAAAAGAAATTGACCTCATTGGGCAAGGAATGAGTTCCTAAAAAGTATATGATGTTGTAGAAGTAATTTATTGAAATGTTTAAGAAACAGTTAAGCACATTTTTAATTAATATCTTTTAGTGTGCTGTCTATGATATTTATCTTCTGTTCATTTTGTAATTGAGTATTTTTGTATAAAGTGCAATTGAACCTTGGCAATGGCGCTATAAAATAATTATTTTATTATTACTTATTTTATTATCATTACTCTTGTTATTATTATTACTATTATTATTTTATTATCATTATTATTAATCCAATTATTTTTATTCTTATTTTATTCGTATTCTTCTTATTATCATCATCATTATTATTATTATTACTATCAAGTAGGATTGGGTTAACTTCTGAATTAAGGCAAATTCCTATTGTGTTGCCAAGCCTTGAATGTTGGTGATTAGGACATTATTTATAGTTGCCTTGGTAACTGTTTTTCTTCTTTTCTTTACAAGTATTTCATTCGTGTTCAGTAAATAAAAATTTGGGTTGAGTCTAAGTGTAGCTGAGCCTTGAAAAGAAGCTATAAGCCTTTATCGCGTTCTCTGTGTCAAACTAAAATTTGAAGTTAGGCAGAAATTAATTGCATTTCAAAGTTGGTAAGCATCGAAAGTTCAAAAGTTGCAACCAACGGTTGAAAATATGAATTTTAAGAAAGAATGCATGGTGAACTCGGGGAGGACTTCTTTTTTTACATAAACATGCATTTTATTGTCCCCAGCTTATAGTTTGGCTTAAATGGGCCAATCCCGAATTACGCTTCAGTTCCTGCAAGAAATAACATGATGTCGAAGTCAGGTGCCAAGTTTCCGTACATTTGCTGTATTTCTTAGCACCTGCCCTCTACCTCAAGTTATTGTTCATTTGAATTGAAGCGTTATTCGGAAATGACTTAAATTGCGTGTTTTAGAACACGTGTGAATTCCATGCAGCTGCTAATTATTCAGAAGGTGTACCAACGACAACGCATCAGGTTTTCCATTTGATTTTTCTTTGGATGTTTTTTTTAAATATTTTTTTTCTCATTTCTCTCCTTCTTTTTCTTCTTTTGTTTCTATCGACTGGGTGCTAAGGTGCTAACAGCAGTAAACCGAAAAAGGCACTCGACTGAATCTTCTCACCGTATTTCCTGGTTGCGCGTTTAGTTTTTGAACTTTTTCTTTCTCTGTTATCTTTTAACAAACAAAATAATTTCATACTTACCCTCGATCTTTCTCCTCAGTATCCGAGACACATGCCCAAATAGGATGAAGGAACGTTCTATCCAGTGATAGACACAGCAAATTCCCGTGCTTCAACCACTGAAACGATCTGGTAGTAAAAAAGGATTAACACAACATGTCAGACTATAATCAATACTATTTGAAAAAAATAATAATAAAAAACCTAGTTTTGGTTGAGATGTCTGTCATAAACTTAGTGTTTTACTTTATGATCCTACCGAATGTTAATGATATGTGTTGTTGTTGTTGTTATTGTTGTTGTTTGGTAATAAAAATTATTGGTTGTAACATGTTGAACAGAATATTTTGTAGAATCTGTAAGAGTTTGATTTAATCTCTGTTCTACTTATTCATGCTGATTTCGTTACGTCTTCACTAATTTTACATTCCCCGAATAAATGGGATTGTTGCAGTTCTGAAAATACCATAAAACCTGGATACCATTACTTCAAATCAACGCTTAGCTGATGAAATGCTACAGTCGTTTAAACTGCTGCGAAATAATAATAACAACGACAACAGTTATCAGGATATAGTAATTATTATTATTATTATTATTATATTAATAATAAAAACTATAACAACAATAATAATAATAATAATAATTACGATGATGATAATATTCTCTTTTATTTACATGTCCTATAAAATTTTTGCATTTCTGCTGTTTGGGGACACATATGAAGAGAATCATGTAACGTTTATACTTACTCCCAATCAATGTTCTGTAATTCAGTGTTCTTCGCTGGATCATTGAACTCGAAGCTGAGGACGAGTGACAAGCCTCCGACGAATGGCTTCGGTACAATCTTCACGCCCTCCAGTGAAACTCTTCCGGTCAAGAACAGAAACATTTTTACTTCATAAGCGTTTGAAAGTAAGTAACTTGTCCAGCAATGTTTGTTTCGTAACATAAACAAATAAGATAGTTATACTGCAACGAGTAAGGTAAAATCCCCGTGGACTACAATTACTAGAAGACGATGGGAGGATGCAAAGAACGAGAGTTCTAATCAAATACATCTGCAAACTAATCAGCAAGAGTTTGAGGCACGAACAATACAAACAACAGACATTTAATAGGAACTAAAAAGATGGAGCAATGAGTTAGGAAAAAGGACATTTGCAAGTGTATTTTAATATTAAAATCGGAACGAAATATTTATTTTTGCAATTGTTTGTCATACTCCTTAAGTCCGCCATTAGAATTAGGACTTTTACAGAAGCGTTAGATCACCATATTATTTTCTGCTTTGATCGTATCTCTATTTGTCTTTTCCGTGATTGTCGCTTTTTACAGGTTTTACTATTTATGTTCACTTCTCAACTAAAATTCGTGAGACCGATGAACATAAACTGTTTTGACCAACTTATATCTAGGTTTTAAAAACACTTCCAAATCCTCCAATGATGAGTTGTTCGTAAAATCGTCAGTGTAATATGCAAATATCGTAATGGAAATGAAGTAGTTTTAATGAGAACGAAACAGCAAAATAAACAATGGTATCACGAAGAACTGCACCACATAAAGCGTGCAAGCACAGTGATCGTGCTTTCACAGCGTCAAAAAAGACGTGAAGCACCAGCGGAATTTTATTTTCAGTTTAAAACATTTTTTTTAACAATCTTGATAAATTTTAACAATTGACCGACAAGCCGTGGCTTAGAGCCACGGACCGCAGAGCCGGGGGGGGGAGGAGGGCGGGGATGGGGAGCTTTAGCACCCCCCCCCCCCAAATATTTTTCACATTTTAAAGAATCAGGGAGAAAACGTGTCTTTAGTCCCGCTCGGGGTAGTTTGGTTTTTTCTTCCTCTATTTCAACTTCACTTGTCTCTGGTTGCTTCCTAGCATGTCAGAGTTAACCTCAAATCAAATTTCATCTTGTTACTTATTCAGAATAGGTATATTTAGGTCAGATAAAATTAGCTTCAACAGAACAGACATACCTGTATAAAGCCATGTCCTTTGGGTCCAAGTCTCCTTTAAGGAATCCTAAAATCCCTTTCTTCAGTTTGAAAAAGCACTCTTCTCTCAGCAACGTGAAGTAAGTGTGACGATACTGATCAACAGAATCGTACTGCTTCTTTTGGTCTTTTTTTCCCGAACGAACTTTTGGTAAGTGGTCCGTTCTTGTATATCCTGAGCAGTTAATTGAAAAAGACACTTGAAACTAGGTACAGTACTTTGTAAAATATCTACTGACAAGTGGCAGTATGTATGTTATCTATAACTATTAATAAGTCAATCTGTGTTTGCATTGCCTAAGGACTATCATAAATGTAGACTTTGTTAGACGAACAAACAAAATCACTCCATAAATATTTAAATCTTTATTTTATCTTATATTTTATTCTACCAAGTATTATGGCTTAACTGAAAATAAGAACACGCCAGATTTCTGCAAATACTATAGGTTGGCAAAATCTCGATTAGGCAATATTAGTTTAGATTAGTTCAGCTAGATTAGATTTAATTAAAATATGTAGTCTCAATATTATTGTAAATAATACAATTTGATATTTAATAGCTCTATTTAATATTTTATCAGTTGTTTGATAGTACTTTTACGCTAAATTCTCAATGTAATTTCTTAGTGGAATACTTGAAAACTAGCTTTAAGCTAAATGTATTACCCACGTTAAATCGAGTTATTGTATTGTATTGTTTTGTATTGTGTTAAGACTTGCAAATTTCCAACACTGCAAGGCATATTTTTGGCTTGAATGATAACTATTCTTGTTAAACATTTTCTCAGTAATTTGTTCATTTGTTCATCCGAAGAAAATGTAGGTTTTCCGAATTTCAAAATGTCAATATACTAATAACGTAAACGAAGATTTGCCAATAAATGTGGACGTTTTTTAATTTCTCACATCTGTTGGGGTGGCATCACTTCTCATCAGTCTGGATAGGGTTAAGCTCTATTTTAAATATCCGAAGTCCGAAGGTAAGAAAATTAATGTAATTGCACCTTCGATTTTTATTTAGAATTTGAAACTGCAATCTTGGTATCATTAACTGAATTAATCTGTGGCAAAATTTTAATAGATTTGAGCAAAAGTCAAAAGTTTGTCGCTAAGTGAGTTTTTAAAATTGTCTCAGTTGCTAGGGCTTAAAGGTCTGTATATTAAGGGAGTGGAGGTGGTAGAGCGGTAGGCAAGAGTAGATAAACAATAATAAAAAACAATACACTTAGAAAAAAAGCAAACTAAATTTGAATTATAGTCTTACTAAAGCTTTGTATTTCATTTGGCAGGGGGATAAGAGGCATGAAATTCCATGGTAGAGACGCTGGGTCGTTCACGTGATAAGCTTCAGGCACTCTTGTTGCTAAAGAGGTACAAAGCTTGATCAGAAACTCCTCGTTGGACAGTCCTTCAGCCTTGGAATCTTCAGACACCGTGCTACTGGTTGTGTTGCACAGCAGCTGTTGTACTAGCGGTAACACGGTTAGACCACACTTTGGGTGTATTTTGATTACGTGGTGAAGGAAAGTCCTGGCCAATTTGATTCTCGTCCTGAAATTGATACGTACAACATTACAGTGCAAAAAAACCCTATTTTTTTATCACTTACGTCTTTTACAAAAATAGCCCTATAGCTACCCCAACAAGACACTCGTCACGATCTTAGCAAGCAAAATTGGTTGCAACCTATACTTATAAAATGGAAAGTGGTTATTTTCCAAGTCAAAAACACGCTCACATAACTAATAGTCCTTATCCAAACATAAAGAAAGAAGGCACACTGATAACTCTTCAGTAAGTTTTAAGAATAAACCATAACTCTTTTATATGCAAGTTTGTAAGTGTTCACCTGTTTTCTGGAGTTTCGATAAATTGCTTCAAGGTGATTGTAAGGAATGCTGTCTCAACAAATGGCCTGAACAACTTTTCCAAACTTGTTTTATATGAGTGCTCGGTGCAGATAACAACAATATCGCCACATAAAGTAAGAACCCGTTCGGTGACCAGCGTGTTCCCTCTGCAGCGTTCTGTAAGGACGTGGCTCCACACTGCAAAACAGCTTTCAACAAAACAAGCTTACATTAACACTAGACACCATAGAACAAGAGTTAGTGCAAGACGTATACAATTAATTTTTATGAAATTGTCCATTGGAAGATAAACAAAAAACATTAACCTTTTGACTTTTTATCCAAGTTTCACGTTACAAAATAAGTTACAGAAATCCAAAATTTTAAAACCTTGCATAAAATGTATTCATTTCCTTCTTAAAAGGACTTAATAATGATGTCGTGTTCAAATGGTTCACGCATGCCATAACGTTTAATACACCTTGAAACTTTAAAAAACTTTTCCATCAGGTTCTATTAACATGCAGTTACGGAACGCTCTCTACTATAGTAAAACTGCAGGTTGCTTACTATAGTCTGTATCAAACAGTAAACTTTGGTGTGGAGTGATCTTAACCATTACATTAAAAGCCGTGAATAATAGAGCCCTCCCCCAACCCTCCCCTACCCAGCCACGATAAGGCCCAAAATACTCATCCTGGGTAGAGTTAAGCTCGTCAATGTTTATTTCAATATACTTCAATATTCCAACTTTCATTGGTGCTCTGAAGACTTCTTTGCTGAAAAACCTATGAAAGTGTCGACTGAACAACTTTATTTTTCAGTAAGCGTCCGCTTTAAAAAAAAAAATTATTCTGGTCTCTTAAACAACACTCCCTAAATTCATTATTACCAAATATTAACCATCCCTTATGGAAGGATGTGATAAAGTCATGGGGAGATTACATAGGTAAACCACCGGAATCAACAGAAATTATAGATAACAATTACGGAATAACTATTTTTTAAAACCAAAATCCCTTTTACTGGAAACCGTGGATAGATTCAGGGTTAATAACGTAATAAATCAAACTATTGAGTTGTTTCGAATCGAGTATAAGGATACACCTTATTCTTCTGTTTGTGGTGATCAAAACGAAACTTTTGAACATCTTTTTGTACGTCAGTGCCGCTATGTAAATAAATTGTGGGAGTCTCTAAGACTGTATGTTTGAAAACATGCAGATCTAACCTTGAATCTTTCTTTACAATTAAAGTATAATTTTTTACCTTAGATGAGCCTTCAGTTATCTCGTATTACATTTACTTATGCAGATGTAACAAAATTAAGCCAAACTTTTCTATGTTAATTGTTAGTGTTTATTAAAAACAAATATCATATATTAGAAAATATGCGTGGGTTTTCCAGTAGACGGTAGTAGAGAAAAGTTGAACTTGTTAAATTATGAACGAGTTAATGTATGAAACTTAATTAACTAAAATTTGAACAAATCTAACTAGATGTGTGTATGTAAAAAAATGTTGTAGGTAGAGCAAATATGAACTTGTTAAACTACGAACGAATTAATATATGTAATTAATTTGAACGAATCTAACTAGAGAATGTTTGTAATAAAAGCGTTGCTGTTCCTGTTATTTATGCTGATGTTCAAAAGTGAAAAGGGACCTTAAAATAAAATAAAGTGTAACAAATATTAAAAACGTACCTCAATAGTGTACTCAGTGCCACTGCAGCACCTTCTGCGTGATGAGTATCAATGATTTTCTGAAGAAAATGCTCTGTTTCTTCTTCCGTCAGGCTAACACAGCTGGTGGAGATATGTTTTGTTGACTAACTACATGTACCTTATTAGAACTTAGAAGACTGAATTTATAAGGCCTACAACCATATATGGAGTGATTCAGAAAAGTATGATCATAATCTAGTCAACAATCAAATATACATTTAATGCAAAAATAGAGTTAAGACAATTGTACATGAAATGAAATGAATAAATTCTGGAGATCTGCAAGGACCGCTGAATGTCAAATAAGATATGGGTTAGTTGTAGGATTGAGTGAGCCAGCTACAGTATTGCAATGAGAAAATATGTTGCCACTAAATATATACATGGTTTGAGGTTTGACTGCTTAGTTGTATCTGGTTTTTCATTTGAAACAATGTATCTGATGAGGATTTGCTGGATTGGAAAGCATCTCTAGAGGCTGATGGTCTTTTTTGTGGGTATCTGCCATGGATCGACCATTTGCTCTGTTGTTGTTTTAGAAGTTCGTGCAGAAATGTTGTGGTGAATTTGAGGTACTCTTGCAATAAAATTTAAGTGCCACCTTTTACACACTTGTACTTTACTCAAAATTATTGTATCAACCCCATAAAAACTGCAAGAAAATTGTTCGAGAGATTAATTAATTAATTACTCTTAAATATGCAATGAAAATCCTATGAAAACAAAATATAACAATCCTCTAAAATCTCATGAAACGGGCAAAAATTCTTGGGGCTCTTCTTAAAAAGGTACTTTTTATGTTGTTAAAATGGGATTCTGAAACCTATGCCATGACAAACATAGATTCATGTATGATTCATTGGATAACTCAGTTTCAGGGCTTTTTAAAAAAATAGCCATTAAACTCACAAAAAAAAAATAGTAAAAAAAAAATGTTAAAAAACACTTGAAAACTGCTGAAAAGGACCAAAGTATCATGGTAATTCATACAAACATCATGAAACATGCATATATATAATTCCGAATGACAATGTACGAATCCCATGAAAATGTTAAAAATTCATGTGACATTTCGGTTAGAAAATGGTTTTTGAAACCCCGTGAAAACGGACATGGACAATGACTACTTAAAGGATTCATGGCGTTTTAAAGGGTTACGAAGACTCGTCCATGAAAGGGTCAAAACTTCATGAGTGTTTCAAGTATAAATTAAAGTGGTTCCTGAAGCCCTCAGCTATTTGAAATTAAGGATCTTGAAAGGACCCATGTTATAATAAAAATCATAATAAGATTAAACATGTTATAAGTAACATTGTTCCACTGGAGATGTGTGAGTCTTTCTGACATCTTTTTGATCATTTCAAGCTCTTTATTTCATGGTATATATAGCCATGGTTATTCAAATGATGGATTCAGTTATATTTCCACTCAGGATAATTTATAGGACTCAACTAGACTATGTATGTAAAAGAGAAAGACATTATAACCATATGATAAATCAGGTTTAAGGGAGCTGACTCAAGTAAAAGAAAAGACTACGGCTTGCAAGGAGGGTTAAGGTCTTATTATACATCTATATGCACTGCATTTTATTCTAACTGGAATTTATTTGCATATTTTAATTATTTTGCTATGAATAAAGACATTTTGGTGTGATTGAATTGATGATGTTATTCCTTTGATACATGTACATGCATATAAGCATTCGTCAATTGATTTAAGTCTGTTTCTATACTTTGAGTGTCAGGTGTAAAAATGTCTTGGTTCTTAATGAAACTTTTTGTGGTTTACCTTTGACATTACAAATTTGATTGCACAACGGCTGTTTCTTCAACTTTGAGATGAATTTTGAATCACTAATACAGTAGGTATAGTTTTCTGATGTCATGGTTAAAAATCCAAAATAGACAGCAAAAGTTTATGAATCCAAAATGGCAAAAGTGATTTGTGACATTATAGTTATGTCATCGTATCACAAGTCATCAATGATTTGGTATCGGCCTGAGCAATTATACAACAACAGTTTTGTTTTGTTTACTGCATTAATACTTTTGGAATTACAACATGTACACCTTTTTTTTAAAAAAAGAAAGCTCTTAATATTTTTATAAAATTTTGTTTATAAATGTTCAACAAAATTTTATGATGAGAGTTAACATGTTATTTTCCGTTAGATTTGTTTTCTCGTAAATTATATTATATAAGACTTTATATTTTTTTTCTATTCAGAAAGCCCTAAAATTTTCAGGAGGTGGTTTTTGTTAAATAGCCCCTGAAATAGTTGAGACATGTAATTAAACATGCGATATATAATATTCTGTTTGAATACATGTACAGCTATATGAATTGTTTTGTTGAGTAATTTTTCATTATAAACACCCCATGAAAATAGTTGTGATATCTGAACTTGTTTGTTCTAACACCCATGTAATTTCCAACCCTATTTTTCTAAAAATATACTCTGAATATTTTTAAGGAGTTTTCTTATAATCTTTTCATGAGTAATTCCATTGCAAGTGATATTACTGTAACCTGTACATATTTCTACGGCAAATTTCAGGAGCAATTTCAACAGTTTTATTGTGATTATGATACAGACCGAATTTATGAAACACCAGTTAAATTTACAACTATATGTCAGAGGTAAACCTACAATAATAGCAAGAATCTTAATAATAATGGTTCTTAAAAAAAGCGTATAGTGTCTATACATAAAGATTAAACAAAGAAGAAAAATTTAAGTCATTAAAAAAAGATGCCTAAAGATAAAATAAACCAGAGGACGGAGGCCAGAATTTGCAATTTAGATTTTAAAAATATATCGAAAATTCGGGAAAGCTTACTTGGAATTTTTCCCCAACAACTGAAAAGATTTTGTCCCATGTCAGCACAACTGTCGTGTTACCATATGCTAGCTCTCCCTTTATCATACTTTTGTTGTCAGCAAGAAAAATTCCCTGAGGCTATAAGATTTGTTTATTGAAGTACCTCGGCTCTTAGTATATGTTATAACAGAGCTCGAGCACGATATCTTAATCAAAACTGAAACTTTGGCAAACATTCTGTCGGTGCTCGAAGTTACGTGAGAAAACAATATCAAACCGAAAAAGGCTTGTTATAACTCGATTACCCAATCGCCCTTGAATATATTTATAAAGAACACTCTTCAGCAACCACCCAACATATTTTTAAAATATATAGTCTACCTCTTCAGTGAAGCGTTGACCACTTTTCTTTCTTCCACACCATAAGCTAGTCTCACGCGTATCATATCGCCAATTTTCAGCTTAACTCCATAACTCGAAAGCTCATTCTGTAATGGAATTACAATTTCGTTTTCATTATTTGGGTCTGCATTGACAACAAGCACGGACACGTGGCTTAGCGATCTTCTTAACACGATCCCGTCAATCTCTTCACTACATCCTTCCTCCAGCCAGTTCACATTCCCGGAAACTTGCCTTGAGCTTTGCTCGCTTTCCAGTCTTCCCTGCAAATCTTGGTCGGAGCACAATCCTTGATTATCTGCGATATAATTTTCCAACTCCCTGCCAAAAGTTTTCGCTTCTTTTATCTTCCTATCGTGCTCCTTTCGTTCACTGAAAAAAACTCGAGTCAACCACAGCCGGTGATAGTATGTGGGACTTCTCTGAGAAAGAGAGACCTTTCTGTTCAACGAGCTGGGCTTTCGAACGTGACTTAGTTTCTCTCGACGTTCCTGATCCACCAAAGGGAAGGTCAGCCCGTCGCACAAGCTTCGCAAGAGGTCTCGTACAGCTTCTTCGGCTACATTTACGTGCGCGATCGAAGCCATTTTTACCGAATGTCAACGATAATGCTTTTCTCTGAATGGAGGATGGTTTTCTTACCCTTAACTCCCTAGTCCAGGTTCATTTTTGTGAAATAATTGGTTAAATCTGTAAACTGGGCTCTGGTGCTTGATAATGAAAATGTCATTTCCGGGAAAGCCCCACCAAAATATTTACAAATTCCAGGAAAACAACAAATTTTGCATATTAGATAACAGATTCATGGCCATTGCAGACCTGTAATGCAATGTTTTTCCAATGGATAAACCCGTCTTCCAAACTCAGAAAGTTGAAAAAAAAATCAAACTTTGCAGAAACGAGCCTTCTTAATGGGTATACGTGACAAAAATTGTCAATCTAGTTCCAAACTGGTATCCATATTTATAATGCTATTATTGGGAACTTGTCACGGTCCAATGGGGTCTACTGCCGAGTTAAAATTAATAAATGTCTAGTTTGACAACAAGTTGACGTGTCAAGCCAGCTTTCAAAAAGATACTGAATAACAGAGTATTAATTAAAAGTCCTACACTCAAATTCGCACAGCAATT
Source organism: Bergia sp. 'catenularis' (assembly GCA_025434825.1). NCBI lineage: Eukaryota > Metazoa > Cnidaria > Anthozoa > Zoantharia > Parazoanthidae > Bergia > Bergia sp. 'catenularis'. The sequence goes on from JANRMR010207030.1 coordinate 29,733, forward strand.
AGGACAGATTTCCCTTGAAAGAGATGGCATTATTTCACAGGGCATTAATATTCGGGGAAATTATGTTATTGTTTGTGGTTTTATGCTCTGGGAAAATTCCCGTTACTTCCCTTCTAAATTCCCGGAAACCTGGTATAAGATTATTAAGTTTAATATGAACTTATGTACTGGCTGAGGACTGGGTCGGATTCAAGATGGCCGCATGTAACTTTGGCTCCCGCTAAAATGGCTAAAATTGGCTAAAATTGGCCAAAAATCTTGAATTTCATGTTTGTCTATGTGTTTTATGTGTGCTTTAAGCTT
>JANRMR010207031.1:0-18446 GCA_025434825.1 Bergia sp. 'catenularis'
TGGAGTTTGTCACATTCTTTTGCGTTCCAGTATGGCAAATTTTGTACCATGTGATCTCGAGCTGCAAAGGGCCTATTAGGTGCCCTTCCGAAGTTTGAACTATTTTCGTAACAAATTAGACCAGGGGGGTAGGGAAGGGTATCAGTTGGATCATCTAATGGTTATCAATATATTTTTCTTCAGATGATATTAAGTCCTTTTAATTATAATCCCGGCAAAACGTCTTGAAACGCAAACATAAAAAAGACTTTTTTCTCTCCATTTCCTGTTAAATGTTGAAAATATACTTTTACTAGTTATCTGTAGCAGCTACAACTATACGACTATCAGTTACTCAGCTTAAATACCAATTCGACAACGACTACAATGTTTGTTTGTTTTTTGCCGTAAATAAACTTACATGGTACACAAAAAATAATATCTCGCTTTTTACTTGGCAAAATGCAAATACGACCTTTCAAAAAATGAAAACTTAAGAAAGTTTTAAGAAAATATGAGGCTTAAAGTTTAGAAAAAAATATGAATTTTTATCCTCATTCCCCAGAATAAACGTTCTTGTAAAAGCAGAAAATAAAAAAGAGGGGTTAATACTTCTTCTATCCCACAAACTTTAGGGCAACTTCAATAGGTGTCGCTTACGACAAAATTGCTATTAAAAGCTAAAGTAATAAAAGCACTAACCCTGACCAAGCCCTCGTTTGAGTTGAAAAAGAGGAGGAAGCAGTAAACACGTCTTGTATTGGGAGTATGGTTATGTTGAGTTACTTTTTTTTGCATTGATAGTAAATAAATGTACACTGGAAAACCTTGAAGTGGGTAAAGCTGACTCCACTTTTCCGTTAAAACTTGACCCGGGAAAACAACAGTGAGAATGATCTTTTAAACTGTTTTTGTATCACTACAATTGATATTCGCCGTACTTCTTATCATTTTGGTACACTGGTCAAATCCACTTCATAAAAAAAAAACAAAGAAAAAAACTAACATGAGCAGGGTCTCTCAGGTATTGATATAAACGTTTTCTTTTAAACAACACCCTAAAGTCAGTACAACAGCAGTGGTTGTCGTTTGGAATATTATCATGCATGAAAGGTGACGCATTACTAACGATTTCACATGAACGGGTTTATATAAAACATTTTTTTACATAGACAAAAACTGCAAAAGTCGAAATAAAAGTATTTGTTTTTCTACTTTTTTTTATACGATCTGCAGTGTAAAGCATACCTCCTGTAACTTCTTGATACTTTCTGTCAATTCTTTGTTCCTAAATTAGTATAAATAACAAAATCAGACAGGATTTCGCCTAGCAACATACGGTATATGTGTAAAAAAAATATTTTGCACTAGATTTTGACTGAGAAAGAATAGAAGATTAACGTAACCCAGGATTAAAAGCTATTCCACAAGGGGTTTACTTCCTGATACACTTATTTGGGATAACATTTTTGGTTTACATAATCAATTATCTGAAGAGTTTTCAATAATATTTTTGAAGAATTGGAATACGTAAAAACCTTATTTTAAAAATGGCCTTGGTTAAATTGACCAGAGCTAAATTTAACCAACTTTTGAACTGCTGGGTCTTGGTTTCTAAGCCCTAAAGCTGATGTCTTAATTTGCAGGTCAGTTTAACCAGTCTTGGTTCAAACTAACCCAACGGTGGCAAATGCTACTCAGTTAAAGAAATATGCGGTGAAAATTCAAAAGGGGGCTAAACGCTTTTTGATAAACAAGTGAAACAGTCTTCAAAACAGCTTTCCTTGAATGTTAAGAATAACCACTTTTTGTCATTTAGATGGCTAAATGTAACAGATTTAGTGACACGACTAAATCTATTTTTTTTAATCCTTTAAAGGTTTAGGCATGGGAGTAATTTGACCTCCCAAGGCTTTCACGAACTACAATCTGAAACTTCGTAGCTTACAGTACTTGTAACCCAATTACACCGTACAGAACTTATCAGAAAATGTTTATTTTAAAGTTCTAAAGATTACTGACACAGAAGCTCTGCACGCTTTTTCCTTATAAGGACAAACATTATAAGGCCTCTGAGGCTCAAATTTGACCAAGTATCAAGAACACGTTTAACTTCTTAAAGAACAATCTTAAGCTAAGGCTTTGCCTCACATCCACTGGAAAAAACTCGTTTTTTTCAACTAGCACAGTTACATTATATCTGAGTAAAGAACAGTATTAATCTAACAACAATCTAAAGCTGAATTTGCCAAAAATACAAATTTAAAAAAAGGGTTGACACTCACTTGTCTGACAGTCTTTTCAACTGTGTCCTCAAATCGGTTACGTCCTTCACCAGATTATTCAAGGCAAATGAAACGATAAAAACAAAGGTAAGGTAAATTTAAACCATGCCAAGATTCAATGAAACACTATATAGTATAGTACTTTAATCATGATGGACGGTCAGTGTTTTATGGTGATATAGAAAGCAGCTCACGAAACATTAGGAGACGATTACCACTAGCAGTATTTCTATCTATTTCTCACAATAACGCATTTACAAAAGATATCATAACATGAAAACAAGAAAACACATGGAGACATGGAGACACGAAAACTGCCAAACCATAAGTTAAAAAAACTGACTTTATCCCTTAATATTTCATAAAATATGTATTGGTAATTTTACTAAAATCCCGGACAATTTAGTGCAATTTTCGTTTTTAAGCTTTATTTACGAGTTATGCATTGTTAGGATGGACAAACTTCATAAGATCCACAAATGCAGTAAAATTAAAACGTCCTCATTTCACAATTGATTACAAAACTTCGGCTTCCGTAATAAGATATCATATTCTTAAGATACCTTTTTTATTTGCTTTCAATTCCCAAATTCATGTCAAAACTGTTTTTGAGTTTCAATTTGGATTTTGTCATATAACACCTCCGACACAAAGAACTGGAAAATAAATAAGTGCATACAACCTTAAAGTGGTGGCGGGGTTATCATTAGTATCTATTTTACCCAGGATCTTAGAAAACAATGCATTATGAAACTACAATTTTGTACCAGTCTTCTACTGCAGGATTTTTAACAGATGCTTCTTTTACCTAAGTTCTGTATTTAGATTAAACAATCAATTGACAAATTCTGTAAACACAGGTAATTACAACATACCTTTTGTGAGTCATCCAACTGTCTATTCAAATTTTCGATCCTAAAATTGTATTAGTAATATTAACAAAGTAAAATGCAAAATACTGAAATCCAATTGGCAACACAGTTTAAGGCTGTCTGAGCAAGTGCAGTAGAGAGGAAATATTGTCAAACTGGTTTTGAAGCTGAACACAAATATTTCAACACTTCGCAATATATTGATTGACCAGTCTTGGAGGAAAAAACGTGTTTTAAGGTTAGCAACTGAATTAAACCTAACTAGAATTTGGGTAAACACAAATATTTTGCCTGACGAGACAAATGAGGAACTTAATTCTGCTGAGTCCGGTTCTGAACTTTTTTTTTCCACTCTTCGTTGCATGCAAATCCGGGGACTGAGTAACATGCGGAAATAAATTTCGATCCTAAAATTGTATTAATAATATTAATAATATTAATAATATTAACAACAACAAGGACAGTAAGAGGCAAAAGAGTGAAATCTACTTTGCAACACAATTTAAGGGCGAGTGCAAGCATCGTCAGAAATTTAACTTGTTTCAGTTGTCAAAGTTTCAAGACTCTGTTGTTAGCATCGTTAATTTAATGCTGTAAAAACATCGCAAAAAGTCAGGCTTCTATCTCTACAACATCTTGTAATTAGCATTCATTTACATAATCGTTCGTTCTATAAATAAAGGGCAAATTAAAACAATGCTCGCGTTACCCTGAAATTCAAAAGATCACACAGGAGTTCTACACGCTTTTCTTTATAAGAACACTGAGGCACAGTTTTGAGTTGTAACCTTTTAAGGCTCTACATGCCTCAATCTTTAAAAACATTTTTCCTTCAATCACAGTTATTATTTGTCGAAGTTATAGACAGCCTAACAACACTGTCTTTCAAAATAAATTTCCAAATTATGGAAGCAATGAGACTGGACCGAGATTATCTGCTTCTATGAAAAGGTTTTTGCACTTACTTGTCTTTCTGTGCTCCCTCATTGTGCTCCATTTGTGTCAATTTGCACGTTAGATCGTTCACGTTCTTCAACAGATCATTGAAGGCAAATAAAACAAAAAAGTTAAAACAAAATAAAAGGCATCTTTAAACCGTGCCGTGCCGTACAGCATTTGTTTGAGTGTAAATCCCGCTTTAATTCTGTAAATTGCTAGACTTTTAACACCATATTTTAGAAAATCTAATCTAATGTAATCTTTCCATTGATACATTATAGGTTTGTCGATATCTTATTCGTAATAAAAACATCTCAACCGAAAACTGAGAAATCGCTCTAGGTATACGATATCCTCAATGAGGAATTAAAAGCTTATTTTCATAAGGAAAATGTATAATATCGGGTGAAAAATGGGCCCGATTAAAAACAAATTGATGCACTGCAAAAAATTCTTGTGAATCAGGCCCGAAGTTCATATACTGAAATGACTTCAAAAACATTTAATATACCATACGTTTAATGGTTTTTTGAGTTTTTTAGTTAACAGTTCAATTTTAACGGACAAATCATTAAAAAAAACTGATTGATTGTTTTCGCTCATTTTAAGCGGATTTACAAATTTCCTGAAATCTTATTAGTTGCTTAGCTTTAAAGCTTCTCAGTGTCTATCGTTATCGCCGATCTATCAACTGATTACAGTGAGAACTGTAAAGTCTCCCTTCAGCTGTCAAATATAAACAAGACAAAACACCGCATCTCAATATGCGTTATATTTCATTTTGGCTTACTGGTTTAAATAAATGATATACCGTTGTTGAAAGCTTTCTGTTAGTTCTTCGGAGTTTTTTGATGGCAGTATCCAAACCTATCCAGTATCTGCTGGAATTAATTAGCATTATATTGAAGCTTTAACATGAAATTGAAAATGAGAGGGCATTTTTGTCATGAAGGACGGTAATACAGTAGCTTTTCACGAAATAACTAGAACTGAGAAACAGGGGTTGAAATTATGCGAGATTTAGTTCTTACAGTTATCATTTGTAAACAATCTATTGCGTTTTAAGGTTGAGGTGCTTGCAACCTACTAAACACAAGCCAAGTATGCAATAACATGGAAGTACATGGAATAGGTTATATTGAAATTTTGATTAAGAACAGCATTACCACCAAGATCTCCCTTGTTTTCCTTGACTTCAAGCAAGAAATTGTTCCGTTTAGTTACTTCCAAGGAGGGGTACGCAAGTGCTGAGAGTGCGGCTAGAATCAGATTCTTCTGACAGATTTCCTTGAAAATCATACAATTGCTTTCAAGATTTTGTTCCATTAGTGTGTTGCAATCTCAGGCAACCGGAACACTCGAACCCAGGTCCCAAAACATATGTCACAAAATTGATTTTGTGAATCGAGCGATTTTTAGTGATAAAACATTGAGCCGACATGTTGGAAAACGTCATTGAAGCAGAGCAAGAACACTTTGCAAAAGGTAAATCTTTCTTTGTTTTACTTCGTCGAGTGTGAAAGGACAACTGCGATATTTTTTTTCGAGCGAAAAACGTTACAGGTTTTGTATTAACCCAAGAAACAATATGTTTTGTTGCCCCAGGCCGATCACGTATTGTATAGTTTTGTATTAGTTTCCAGGCCAACCGCGCGCAGGCTCGGTTGCTTAGCGGATTTTTGTTGGCCATGTTGTTGCGAGCTTCTTGGAGTTTACAGGGTTAAAACAAAGCGTTCTGTTGGAGTTCGTGTCGTTTGTTCCTGCCTCACTACTAAAACAACAGGTTATTTACTTTAGCTCTTAAAATCTCTTTTCCAGACCCACGCAACGGCGCTGGACAGGCATAATATGGGCTCTGGGAGAAATTGTAAAAATTGGATATCGGCGCCATCCTGGAAAATTTACAGTGCATAGCATGTATGTTTTTAATGGGAAACAAAACTGGGATCGTTAGCAGCTAATCCGGTTTCAAGTAAACAGCGGCCTAAAACCGGCGCTTTCATTTCCTTATTTCATGATAACCTAGCTATTTAAATACTTGAAAAGGGGGTTAAAACATACCTTTTTTAATTCCTGATGTTCTGCCCTCAAACGTGCGTTACTAGAACGAATATCAGCAAAACTAAGTAAGATGGAAACGATTAAAATGCATTTTCAAAACATGTAAGTTTGTCTGCCTTTGGAGTGAGCCGAACAACTAGAAAGAGAAATTGAAATTGTCAATGAACAGTTCTATAACTTTTTTCTTAAAAAAGGCAGAATGTGGAGCAGTCTTTTTAAAAAGTACATTTTAATGGAGTTTTTAATTCTATTTTGCAGAAATGACAACACTTATAGTTGAAATAGATCAAGTATATTATTCCATTCACTGCCATGAATTTGACAGACACGAAACGGATCTCGCTTTCAATTATTGATGTGTTTTCTTTATGCTATCGCTCTACATGATACGTTTCACAAATTTAGAAGCACAAAAAAACAGTTTTAAAGGAAAAGTTGTGATACTATTATATGGGAATCAAAACGTTGAGTTAGTTTGGAACACAGAAGACACGTTACAGTCAACGGAAGAGACGTGAGAACCGTAATCAGAAGAATTTTGGTGTAGATTTCAACATGCATACGACAAGTTCAAAAACTTGAATTAAAACTTTAACCGCCTGCGAGCACCTCTCGATGAAGAAAATGAAAAGCGTTTGCATTTAAATAATCTTCCGGACCCATTATTTCGGTTCTTGTAAACAACAATTTTTACTTTCATAGATTTTTAATTTGATCGTTTGCAAGGAAATAATTAACTTTTGAACGAGAGAGAGCCGTCGACTTGCCGCCGTCTTGATTTTGAAGTTTTGTCGAAATTCTTGCTACAATCTTGAAAACTGCAGCAAATTTGTTCTGAGTACTGTTCCCACGTCATTTCGTTTATTGTAAAAGATGCAAGAGCTCCATTCTTACTCGTCAGAAAGGAAATCGTATGTTTTCTGTGTCTCTTCCAATTCTTTGACTTTATTCTCCAGTGTCTTGCATTTGATGGGCTGTAAGTTGAGAGTTAGAAAAATAAACATATTGCTTTTAACATTTTTCTATTTTATTGCCACTCATTAATCTGAACACGCTAGAGCTTACCTGTCAAACAAATGACTAACCTAGTCTCGTGATATTAAGGAATGCACTTATAATATTTAGTTGTTTTGATTTTCTTCGGCCTATCGATTAATTACAGCATTTCGCTTTTCTCAAGAATTTCAAATAGTTCTGTTAAACATGACGACTAGATTGTAGAAACCTTGATTAGTTTTAGCCTGGCCTGAAACTAAACTTTCAAATTTAATAAATTTAAGATAAAGACAAACTTAACAAGCAACTAGCAGTTGAGTTACGTTCACTCGTGTCAATAAAATGAAAATCAAATACTTTCTAATGACAACTTTCACTGCCATGTTATAATTAATAAATGATAATCAAATATAACTTAAAGGGTTCAGTAAAAATCCCAACTGACAGGGAGGCTGGCTAAAAGGCTACATACAACAGCATGGCCGGCGAGCAGAGTACTCGAACTCGGGACAACCGGGTTGCGAGTCAGTTTTTTAAGCCGCTTAGCCACGCAGCCTCTCTACCGAGTCAACGATTATTTCCACTTCCAAGTTTATTTAAATATTTTAATTTTTTAATTCTAAAAATTATGTTAAGGGCTACGTTTTGCAAGTTGTGAACTGCTATTATTTGTCTTTCAAAGTTGTTTTCCAACTTTTGTTAAAAATGTTACTTGAAGGGCAAAGTTTGATTAAAAATATTTAGAAACACTTCACTAATCAGATTTTACGCATACCAGATTTTGAAAAAAATCCATACGATTTTCCTTCCTACTGTAATTAAAATAAGAGAGTTTCCAAAACTTTTATGTTTTAGCTAAAACTTTCGTAGATCTCGAAGCTATAATGCACTTAAAGAAACCATAAAAAATTACTGTACTGCCGTTAACAGATCACATCAATGACAACTCCAATAAAATGTGGTTTTCTAACAAGATGTACCCTTCATTACCCTATTCTAAATTTTCTATAGGCTGAATGTTTATTGCTTAGTTATGGGAAATTAAAGTTTAATTTTAAATACTTACCAAAGTAGCGAAGTGCAAATCTGCTCTTAGCTTCACTGTGCTTCTTAACATACCATTGGTGCTGTCAGTTGATGTACTATAGCTACAAATACGAACCTCAAGCATTGTGTTTTTTTCAACACTTTCACATTCACTAACTCTGAAGTTTTGCCCATATCCTTCTTCAAGGCGCCATGCTTCGATTTCCTGAATAACAACAAACCGAAATTAGAAAACGTGATTCCACAAAGGTGGATTCACAACAGTCAATAATTTTACAATTGTCCCAACCTTTCAGCTCTCTATGAAACCCTCGCAACACTGAAGTAAGGAGAAGCTATTATATTCAACTAAGCAAGTAGGAAAACATGGCCGCAAGAACTTGTTTGGCTTTTAAATAATTAATTATGTAAATGTTAAATATCTTAGAGTTAAAACAATTTGATTAATTGTTGTTCATTTAAGACCTGAGCCACGTGTATTTTGTGATCCGGCACCAAAATAACAATACAACTACCTATCTTGACGTTTTGCAATCCAAATACAGGAAAAAAACATTTTTTTGTGGAGATTGTCCGCAATTTTGACCTACAAGGAAGACAGGGGGAAGATAACAGTTTACTTATAAGTTTCTTACTGATATTTTGCTTAATTTTCAGTTGTACTTACCAGTACTTAAATAAACCCTTTCTGCTATGGAAAAGGTCTTAGCTGGTGTACCACGCAGGGGATTGGGGCACAAGCATTGTTGCTCTACTCATAAGTTACCTACTATACTTTGTTTACGGACTGTCCCGTTTGTCTAACCGATGTTCGATTACTACTGAAGGAAACTCAACCAATGAATTTTCAAAACTATATTGGATAAAAGAAATTGGCAATAAATTCCATCTTTTTTGTGCAAAAAGCATATTATCAAATGTTTTATCGATAGATATCAAGGTAAGTCAATGAGGCCCATACGTCGGAATTCTCGTGCACGGCGCATTCTAGGCAGGCCTGAACTGCACGTAATCTCAAGAAGACAACAAAACGTTTCTCAAAAAATAAAGATAAATATTTAATTTATGATTTTTATTTATCTATTTATATTAATATATTGAATTGCTGTGATTTGAAGATGAAGGCGTCTATTCCTGCCTGGAGATATGATAATGTGTAGTTCTGTAGATGGCTGCAAAATATTGCATCTACTGTCTTGGTATTGTTAGTTTGTGACACACTCCATGCTTATTTATTGAAAAAATTAAACAAACGTTTTTCAGTCAAACGAGAAAAATCATATCCCCAAGAGTAACTGGCCACCAACTCAGTCCTGAAGTCGAATTTAAAATTTTGAGGTTAATGTTATCTTATTTTATCAATAATTAGACTTATAGTCATTAAATGAAAACAGCCATAAAAATTGATGAAAAAAACAAACATTTTCTGAAGTTAAAAAACGTTAGGAAGTGAAAAATGGAAGCATAAGTAATATTAAGCCAAAAAAAAAAAAAACACTTTTACTTACTCCCTATGAATTATTCTCTTCAGATCATGTGAAGTTTGACGTTTAACGTTAATTATATCCATTTAAAATGCACAAAACTATTTTTTAAAACAAATTATTAACTTGTATTGCTTAGTTAAAAGAGGGACCGCAGTAACTGGGGAAACCTATTGCGAAATTTCTAGCACTCAGTTTTTATTGTAATTCATTTTAGTTGAATAAGTGCTGAAGTTAAATAAATGAGTATATTTTTCCCACTCCTTGTATTTTCCCCCCTTATTGTATTTTGTTCATATATTTGTTGTTCACTGTTTATAACTGGCTCGGTAATTTGTACCTGTCACCATTCGTTTCGATAATGGTTTTGCTTTTTAATTTATTTTCTTGGTTGTAACTATATTCTAGGTTTAGTTTCATAGTGAGTTAAGAAAAAATGTTTGCGGAGTGGTTTTCTTTTTGTTTGAGCTATTTATGCTACCCAGTGTATTCAACCATTAACATAACTTTTTTTTAGGCTTTCCCGTTTAGTTCTTCTTACATTGAGATAACAGATAGCGACTTTAGACCACGCTGGCATACATGTATCTCGTTTTTAGCAGTTCTCCCATTTGATCACTGTTTGCTGTAAATCGTGGTATTTGTATAGAATAAGCTCAGTTCATGTAGAAGGCTGATAAATTTTTATTTAATTAAAGAAACAAAAAGAACATATCAAACAGAAAGATCTAATCTAATGTTTCTGTTAGTAAGAAGCGTTACCTCACTCGAAGGGTCCACGTTTACGCTTGAATGGCTTGGAGTAGCGCAGAACTTGATAACATCAGTGTATGCAACATTCAAGATACCTTTATCATCTAGAGATCTAATAGGAAATTTTTCATACCTCTCACGCAGCGCCTGTAATAGAAACATGTATCACCCTTAAAAACCTTCTAAAAAGATAGAGGTCACGGAGTCTGAATAATCATAATATTACACGTTTTATTTACTTCCAATACTGTGCTCATGTTCAAGAATTTCATTTCGTCCTTTCAATTAAAACTCCAATCTAAACGGGAACTTCAGTGACCTTAGTCACTTTTTGGGATTTGATATAAAACTGGCAGAGAAAATCAAATCTGCTCTTCATTTTTTCAAAAACGAATAAGACACACGAAAACGAGCAACATGTCTGGCTTTCCGAATGATATTGTACAAAAGCTAGAGTGACCTCACTGGGGACTGGAAGCCGCTTCAACTCTGAAGAAAAGAAGGAAAAGCTTATTTGAGCCTCGGCTGTAAATACATTTTGAGTTTTTTAAATTATGTTGTGTTCATCCTTTCGGATGGGTTTTGTGTGTTGCATTACGAAAGAAAACTAGCGCCACGTGAGCACTCAAATAACCAAACATTCTTTTAAACCATCGCGCATAGCATCAATACACAACATACTTGTTTCGAAACGTATTCGTTTCTTTTACAATATTCTCGATGTTCACTTAAATTCACTTTTCAATTCTAGGTATAGAGTGGACCTTTCGTTAGACTGATCATAAAACGACCAGATGGTCGTTCATAGAGTCAATGGTTGTTCATAAAGTGGATGATTGTTCATACAGTGGATGATTGTTCATACAGTGGATGGTTGTTCATACAGTGGATGGTTGTTCATACAGTGCATGGTTGTTCATAAAGTGGATGGTTGTTCATAGAGTGGATGGTTGTTCATAGAGTGGTTGGTTGTTCATACAGTGGATGGTTGTTCACACAATGGATGGTTGTTCATAGAGTGGTTGGTTGCTCATAGAGTGGATGGTTGTTCCTAGAGTGGATGGTTGTTCATACAGTGGATGGTTGTTCATAAAGTGGATGGTTGTTCATACAGTGGATGGTTGTTCATACAGTGGATGGTTGTTCATGGAGTGGATGGTTGTTCATACAATGGATGGTTGTTCATAGAGAGGATGATTGTTCATAGAGTGTATGGTTGCTCATTCAGTGGTTAGTTGTTCATAAAGTGGATGGTTGTTCATAGAGTGGATGGTTGTCCATACAGTTGGTGATTGTTTATACAATGGTTGATTGTTCATACAGTGGATGGTTGTTGATATAGTGGATTGTTGTTTTTATACTGGATGGCTGTTCATACAGTGGATAGTTGTTCATAAAGTAGATCGTTGTTCCTACAGTGGATGGTTGTTCATACAGTGGATGATTGTTCATACAGTGGATGGTTGTTCATACAGTGGATGGTTGTTCCTACAGTGGATGGTTGTTCATACAGTGGATGGTTGTTCATACAGTGGATGGTTGTTCCTACAGTGGATGGTTGTTCATAGAGTGGATGGTTGTTCGTACAATGGATGGTTGTTCATATAAAGTCGTTGGTTGTTCATAAAGTGAATGGTTATTCCTACAGTGGATGGTTGTTCATACAGTGGATGGTTGTTCATAGAGTGAATGGTTCTTCATAGAGTGGATTGTTCATAGAGTGGATGGTTGTTCGTAGGGTGGATGGTTGTTTAAAATGTATGGTTGTTCATAGAGAGGATGATTGTTCATACAATGGATGGTTGTTCATAGAAAGGATGATTGTTCATAGAGTGGATGGTTGCTCATTCAGTGGTTGGCTGTTTATAAAGTGGATGGTTGTTGATAGAGTGAGTGGTTGTGATAGAGTGGATGATTGTTCATACAGTGGATGGTTATTGATACGGTGGATGGTTGCTCATGGAGTGGATTGTTGTTTTTATACTGGATGGCTGTTCATACAGTGGATGGTTGTTCATAAAGTAGATCGTTGTTCCTACAGTGGATGGTTGTTCCTACAGTGGATGGTTGTTCATAGAGTCGATGGTTGTTCATACAGTTGATGGTTGTTCATACAGTGGATGGTTGTTCATAGAGTGAATGATTATTCCTTCAGTGGATGGTTGTTCATACAATGGATGGTTGTTCATACAGTGGATGGTTGTTCATAGAGTGAATGGTTCTTCATAGAGTGGATTGTTCATATAGTGGATGGTTGTTCATTGGGTCGATGGTTGTTCATAGAGTGGATGGTTGTTCATTGAGTGGATGGTTGTTTAGAGTGTATGGTTTTTAATAGAGTTGATGGTTATACATACAGCGGATGGTTTCTCATACAGTGGATGCTTGTTCATAAAGTGTATGGTTGTTCATAGAGTGAAAGGTTGTTCATAAAGTGGATGGTTGTTTCTACACTGCATGGTTGTTCCTACAGTGGATGGTTCATGTTCATAAAGTATATGGTTGTTCATACAGTGGATGGTTGTTCATAAAGTGGATGGTTGTTCCTACAGTGGATGGTTGTTCATACAGTCGATGGTTGTTCATACAGTCGATGGTTGTTCATGGAGTGGATGGTTGTTCTTAGAAGTGGATGGTTGTTCATACAGTCGATGGTTGTTCATGGAGTGGATGGTTGTTCATACAATGGATGGTTGTTCATAGAGAGGATGGTTGTTCATAGAGTGGATGGTTGTTCATGGAGTGGTTGGTTGTGCATACAATGGATGGTTGTTCATAGATTTGATGGTTGCTCATTCAGTGGTTGGTTGTTCATAAAGTGGATGGTTGTTCATAGAGTGGATGGTTGTCCATACAGTTGATGATTGTTTATACAATGGATGATTGTTCATACAGTGGAAGGTTATTAATACAGTGGATGGTTGTTGATAGAGTGGATTGTTGTTTTTATACTGGATGGCTGTTCATACAGTGGATGGTTGTTCATAAAGTAGATTGTTGTTCCTACAGTGGATGGTTGTTCATAGAGTCGATGGTTGTTCATACAGTTGATGGTTGTTCATACAGTGGATGGTTGTTCATAGAGTGAATGGTTCTTCACCGAGTGGATTGTTCATACAGTGGATGGTTGTTCATAGGGTGGATGGTTGTTGACAGAGTGGATGGTTGTTCATTGAGTGGATGGTTGTTTAGAGTGTATGGTTTTTCATAGAGTTGATGGTTATTCATACAGTGGATGGTTTCTCATACAGTGGATGGTTGTTCATAGAGTGAAAGGTTGTTCATAAAGTGGATGGTTGTTTCTACACTGCATGGTTGTTCCTACAGTGGATGGTTATTCATAGAGTATATGGTTGTTCATACAGTGGATGGTTGTTCATACAGTGGATGGTTGTTCATACAGTGGATGGTTGTTCATACAGTGGATGGTTGTTCATACAGTCGATGGTTGTTCATAAAGTTAATCGTTGTTCATACAGTGGATGGTTGTTCACAGAGTGGATGGTTGTTCATACAATGGATGGTTGTTCATAGAGTGGATGGTTGTTCATAGAGTTGATGGTTATTCATAGAGTGGATGGTTACTGATTCAGTGGATGGTTGTTGATAGAGTGGATGGTTGTTGATAGAGTGGATGGTTTTTCATAGAGTGGTTGGTTGTTCATACAGTGGATGATTGTTCACACAGTGGATTGATGTTCATACAGTGGTTGATTGTTCATACAGTGGATGGTTGTTGGTAGAGTGGATGGTTGTTCATACAGTGGATGGTTTTTCATACAATGGATGGTTGTTCATAGAGTGTATGGTTGTTCATACAATGGATGGTTGTTCATACAATTGATGGTTGTTCATAGAGTGGATGGTTGTTAATAGAGTCGAAGATTCCTCATACAGTGGATGGTTGTTCATAGAGTGGATGGTTGTTCATATAGAGTGGATGGTTGTTCATTGAGTGGATGGTTGTTTAGAGTGTATGGTTGTTCATAGAGTTGATGGTTATTCATACAGTGGATGGTTTTTCATACATAAATACTTACCCAGTGCATAAAATATAAACCTTTAGATAAGCATTAATGATTTAAAGAGCAATAGAAAATGAGTTGATAACGGACCTAAATATTTTTAGTAACCTTATTATGACATTACAAATATAGAACTTATTAATGCATAATTTTCAGTAGATTATTCAATATATTAATTGGTATTCCTGCCAAGTTTGAAATTGATAACAGACATGACAACGTGAAGGAGCAACACACGATACGGATGTACCTTAATCTAACAGTAGGATAGAATAATTAATGTGTTAAGTTGTTTGCATATAAAGAAGACTCAGCCATATCTGTAGGTTGTGAACACTACTTACCAACTCTTGCGCCTCCTGGTTGGAACAAAACAAAATGTATATATCCAAACCACACTGGTCGTCAGTCACTTTGCCATACAGGAAACATGCAAGTGTGGTATTCGTTATCCATTTAGTTACTACATTCCAGATACTGAATTTTTCGGTTTCAAAGGTCAGATTTGTTTCTCCTTTCTTCCAGGTTCCTTTGTCAACAATGTCCCACGTGCCAGTGCGATCAGTGCGCATGAGTTTCATCGTTGACTGACCTGTGGCATCTTCAGGGGACCCAATGAAAGGGAGGCAAACTTTTACCGGTTTGTCAAACTTCTGAACTTCCGGTAAACATTTGAAGTGAACAACTGGTGTGACACACATTCCGTCTTTACGTGGTGGCTGTGTGTTCAGTACACTCATGCTTAGAGTGATTTCTTTGTCTAAAGCACCCTCTGGCACTTCGACAACGACCCCATGGTATTGCAGGGTGTCTCCTTTAGGTCCAACGTTGAAAGACTCGAGAACAGATTCTTCCTCTGAAAACGTAAAATTAACTTGTACACTCCGATTGAACAGAAACTTATTTAAATTTACTTTGAACAAATATATTGGTAATTGTCCTGTTCAAGGACAAATAATTCCTCATATCAATAACTCTTAAAACATGAGCTAAGGCGAGCAATTTCGAGGTAACAATTACAGCACTTTCAGCTATTGAAATAACTGTAGTGATATCAGTTCACACTTGCACACAGCTTGAATACTAATAAGCTGTTACCCAGAGTTCCCCGGGTCATTTTTTTCACGATTTGTGTTTTTTTGGTCAACCTTTTTTGAAACAGGTGTATATTTTTCTGTAATCTTATAATCTAAAGAGGAAGAGTTATCGGGTATCAATGAAAACTTCTTTTTCAGGAGTGCTGGAATTGCCTGCAGTAAGTAACGCGTTTTTTTGTTTGAGATAAATTCTTCGATGAAAAACACAATTCTCTCTGCACAAAAAAGACGTAAATGCATACTATATACATTACAAAGCATTATGTTCTGAAAATATAACCCCTTTTTCTCTTCGTCTTATTATTGAGGAGAATAATGATTATTTTTGACGTCATTCGTTGAGTCGCTTGGTTGCAAGCGTTTGTTTTGACTTTCTACTTCGGAAATAGTTAGTCCTACCAACATTAATGAATAACTAAATATAATCAAGCAGTTGATGCCATTAATTCACATAATTCATCAGCAAATGCAAAGACTCAAAACTCAGGCAACAAGCCGGTCTTTCTAATGGAAGAGTTGTTGACAGCAT
Organism: Bergia sp. 'catenularis'; assembly: GCA_025434825.1. Taxonomy (NCBI): domain Eukaryota; kingdom Metazoa; phylum Cnidaria; class Anthozoa; order Zoantharia; family Parazoanthidae; genus Bergia; species Bergia sp. 'catenularis'. The sequence continues at coordinate 16,068 of JANRMR010207031.1, forward strand.
TTATGAAGATAGTCTTCAACCATCAGAAAACTACAAACGTATCGCTTGGGGTCGCTTTTGTTGTGTTTGATACCTACAGATGGCCATCATTTAGTTATCACTTGTGCCAGTATACCCCAAAACTGTGACATTCCCAACATCAAATGCATGTCAAAGACAACAACTACCACTGACATTTGCAGGAACTTTAACAATACGGAACAGCCAAGGACTAACTCGAGACAAAGCATGGATTGATATTAGGGAAAGTCAGAAAGAACTGCTGCCAGTTCATACGATAAAATAAACAGAATAAAGACTCTAAAATGATTAGCAATTGAACCTACGACCTTTCAAAGATTAATCAGCTTGAAGCATTTCCGACTAGACGAAGAAACCGATTTATACTAGCAACTCGTAAATTTTGTGAGTATAATTCCACGACAGCTACTTTTGAGTGTCATACCAAAATAATAATCAGCACGTAAATTAAAGATTCAGACTAGAAGAGACAAACATACAAACACTCAAGACAAGTTTTATATTGTCCAAAGAGCTCCGAAAAATGTATCTTTTAATTTTTGTACAAAAACGACCAAGAATTATCAATAAGTTACTAGTTCTAGTAATTTTCATCCGTCCTTAAACCAATTTTGTGTGTATACAAGAAGCACATTTTATCTACTATTAGCTAGTTTCTTGGTCAACTACAACGGTCTACCGCAGACCGTATGCGGGTGTAAAGTGAGCGTTTAAATTATTGACATTTCCAGCATGGGAAAAGGTGCGTTTAGTATAAGATCTATGCGAAAGGAAAAAACAGAAAGTTATGTATGAATGCTAATTTGGAGGAACGGTAAGGGAGGCATTGCTTTCCAGCTTTATTATTATTATTATTATTATTATTATTATATACGGAATTTAGAGGGTGGCGTTAAGTTTGCTTTTAAAAAAGAGTCCTTACAAATTAATTTGTCCTTGAAACAATCCTTGGAGAAAAGGGTTTGAGGACTGAAGGATTATACTATGTCTACGTGCAATATATACACCTATATAATATAAAGTGGTCTTTGTGAAAGTTCTATGATCAGTGATGGTTCATTTGCTATAGGCACGATTAAAAAGTATTGTTTTCAAAGTAGCTTTAAAAGTTTTAAATGAGTCGATGTTTGCTAAGCCTGTTGGAAGATATGCGATAACGCCAAATGATATGTGATTTTATAACGACATAGTTTTCTTTCAGCCAACTGTAGAACCTGTGGTCTGTCCATCTCGGGCGTATGAAGAAAAAGGAGAGTCGAACATAAGCTCGGATTGGTTACTTTAGCAATCGGCCTAAATTTACACAATGTCATAAAATCGTAAAAAAAAATCGTAAAATACAGCACTTCGCAAACGCCAACCGGGCTAATTGCGTGTGCCGTAATCAACTATTTCCCTGAAACAACAAGTTGAAGCGGTTTGTGCTTTGGTTGTACATAAGGTACACACCACAATGACGTAGTAAGGATTATTGTATAGTATAGTAATCTCGTTTAGCCTGCGCTGTCCTTCACTGATATCCAAACATTGCATTCATTCGAGATTGGTCGAAATTAATAAAGAAATATTATTAAAAGTCAAATAATGTAACCAACAAACGTGCCTCATTCTATTTAAAACAATTTAAAGATACAGCAACAATTTATTTTCCAAGTTATATGGTGATTATTTTCCATCATTTGCAGACTCTCGCCATTAAAATGTACCGATTAATAAAATTCAGTTGCTGTGTGGTGCAGTTTGACCTTTTAATGTCCAGTCTCATAAATACTTTTTTTAAAACAATATTCTGTAAACAGCTAGTAACCGTGCTAATTTTTCCAGCAAGCATACAAGAGCTGCATTTTCTTTACTTTGACTTTCAAAATGCAATGAAAACTCGATGCTATTGAATCGCTCTCGATATAGGTCAAGAATATTTAAAAGCACCGTGGCAGTCTCAACAGTCAGAAAAATTTTTGCTTTTAGTGGACTTAATCAGAACGGAACAGTGCGTTTTGTTTACGACTCTTACTAGTACTTTTTCTGTATCTGACAGTTTTTCTCATATATAGCACAACTTTTATTTTTGATCTGAAACGGAACGAACAATATTTTGCAGCGAAACATACAAGCATTTCTGTCAATCGTCTGACGCGATTTCGTTTCGTTTCTTTTCTCTCTTTCTCTCTTTTGTTTCTTCATGCGTTCAATAAAAGATGATCGCAGTTACCAACTGTGAAGCACTCACACAATTCTACCAAATTTGTTCGTGGTATATCTAATAAAGCAAGAAAACAACTCTTACTTGTGCAGTATCGAGAAGCGAGATCTCCCCTTTGAACTCTTCTGTCCATGAGAGCCATGCCAAGCTCCGGA
>JANRMR010207142.1:0-18443 GCA_025434825.1 Bergia sp. 'catenularis'
TAGTAGTAGTAATAGTAGTAATAGTAGTAGTAGTAATAGTAGTAGTAGTAGTAGTAATAGTAGTAGTAATAGTAGTAATAGTAATAGTAGTAGTAGTAGTAGTAGTAGTGGTGGTGGTAGTAGTAATAATGGTAGTCGTAGTCGTAGTAGTAGTAGTAGTAGTAGTAGTAGTAGTAGTAGTAGTAGTAGTATATAATTATATGTATGTCTATGTATTTGAAATTATCTACTAGATTTAATATACTATGCTATCATAAATATCACTATGTCTACAAAAAAAATAAATAAAAAATAATAATAATAAAAAATAAAAGATAAAAACCTGCTTTCCAAGAGTGCCGTGTTATAGTTAGTTAATTATTGAAGAAGCTGCTGCAGCCAGTTGAAATTTATTTAGAGTGTTTGCTTGCCGTAATTCGACTGGGACAATTCCAAAGCACCGCACCGCTATAGCTGAAACTGTTTTTTAGATAGTTTGTGCGCGGCTTGGGAATTGCCAGTTTGGCCTCATTGTCTCTCAGGAAGTAACTTGTTATGGTGTTACGGTCTTCAAACATTGAGCTTAGGTACTTGGGTGCGAGAACATGTATAGATCTGTGGACCATAACAGCTTTCTGAATTTTGCGCTGGGTATCGAGTTTCTTCCAGCCAAGTTTTAGAATAAGGGGTTGGACACTAGTGTCATAGCTAGAGTAGGTCAGAACTCTCGCTGCACGATTTTGTAATTTTTGAAGTTTGTCAGCGATGGTTTTGCTACAGCTGTCCCAGACAACAGAATAGTAATCGAGGTGCGGTTGAACTAAAGAATTGAAAATAAACTGCAGTGTTGTACCCGGGACAAATGGTCTCACGCGTTTCAGGGCACCGATGCCGGAAGCAATCTTTTAGCTATTTTACTGATGTGCTCATTCCAAGACAGGTTCTGGTCAATATGCACCCCGAGTGAGTTGGTATGGGAGACCTGATTTATAGGAACCCCGTCTATTATCAGAGATGGTGCGCAATCAAACGTCGATAATGTTTGTCTTGATCCAATCAACATGAACTCTGTCTTGGATTGATTTAGTGTAAGCTTATTAGCGACGAGCCACTCACTTACATTCGCAAGGTCTTGATTAAGGTTAAGATTTATATCTTCCACATTGTTACCTGCGAATGTTAAGTGAGTGTCATTAGCATACATACGTGGCTTTGAAAGTGCAAGACAATTCGGTAAGTCATTTATATATACCAGAAACAAAAGAGGACCTAGGATGGTTCTCTGAGGAATACCGCAGAGCAAGGAGCAGTTGTCAGAAAGATAACCTCAAGTACGACTCAAACCAGTTACTTGCAGCACTTCCAAGGCCGTATGCTTTTAATTTTGAAAGCAAGATTCCATAGTTCATAGTATCAAATGCTTTCTTGAGGTCCAGGAAAACTACTGCATTGACATTACCCCTATCGATATTATATGCCCAATTATTAGTGGCCCCAATAAGAGCAGTGACTGTGGAGTGGAGGCATCGGAACCCTGATTGGCAGTTGGATAGGAAGTTGTTATTTGTAAGAAAAGCATAGGCTTGATCGTAGATGATCCTCTCAAAAACGTTTGCCACAATCGGGATAACTGAAATAGGGCGATAATTGTTCAAGTCCCTGCGCTCCCCTTGTTTAAATAGGGGTAAAACCTTTGCACATTTCCACTCATCAGGGAAAGTACCTGTCTCAACAGAGCTGTTGAAAATTATGCACAGGGACTCAGTTATTACTTTAGGACATTCACGAAGAAGCCTAACTGAGATTTTATGTAAACCAATGGCTTTCGATTTATAAAGTTTAGACAGAAGAGAAAAGACTGTGGAGGGAGTTATAGGCTTCAAACTAAAACTGTCACTAGGTCTTTCACATGTAATGTAGTCTAAAAAGAACGACTATTTTCATTACAAGATATTTCGGCAGCGAGTTTAGGTCCAATACTGGCGAAATGATTATTAAATTCCTCAGATAGTTTTTGAGAATCACTAATCGATGCATCATTCAATATTATTTCTTTTATGTTTGAGCCATTAGATTTACGTGAAGTTAATTCATTTATGATGCTCCAAGTCTTCTTTATATTTTTTTCGTTTTCGTAGAATGCATTCTTATAATAGATTTCTTTTGCAGTCCTTATTTCCATGTTCACAGAATTGCGGATTCTCTTAAAAGCAAGCCATTCATTAGGGTCCTTAGAGCGAATCGCTATGATCTTTTGCATGTCTCTTTCATGCAAGCGTTCTTTTAACTGAGGCGTGATCCAGGGTGGCCAAGATGTTCTTACACGCTTCGTGCGCACGGGCGCGTGTTTATCAACCACACCATTGAAGGTGTTCTTCCAAACACGCCACATATCGTTTGGATTGTGAAATGCTTTTATATTATCCCAATTCTACGAACACATGTCAGCTCTGAAACTGGCTGAGTCAAAATTTTTAAAGTTTCTGTAGGTAACTGTATTGTGACCCTGTAAACCAGTAGAGAGCTTACGAAATGCGTATATTAGACTATGATCACTAATGCCGACATGGGAGACACCCGACCACACTACATTGTCGGGAACATTAATGAAAATCAAGTCGATCGTGGTAGAACTTGCTCAGTAATGCAAGTTGGCTCTGCTATTAATTGCTCAAGACTATAGAGATCGGCAATACTTGTAAGCAGTCTAGAGTTATGATCTAAAATAGGCGATCCCAAGTTACAATTTAGGTCGCCCAATAAATAATACTCGACATTTTCGGTATCAAACTTGCCTATTAGAGATTCAAAGAAATTAAATTTGTCCACGGTAGAACTTGGTGGTAGGTACCATGTCACAACGAGAAATGGCTTGGAACTAGGTTTGCGAATTTCAATGCACAGGTTTTCCTGAGAGATCAGGGCGAGGCGAGAAATTTACGTTATTCCGAACGTAAAAACAAACACCTCCCCTAGACTGGCGATTGTCATCAAATTGGCCATCCGCCCTATCACGACGTATAATTTCATAGACCGATATGTGAACTTCATTGTCGCCTTTTGTCTCGTTTATTGCTAAAACATCGATTGGGTTGTCGGCAAGCAAAACTCTAAGCTCATCAATGTGTGCTGATAAACTCCGCACATTGAGATAAGCTAGAAGCTTAGAGAGTATAAACGAAAACCGATATGCTCGTGATGTTGATTGTCGATTGCCGTAAATTGATCTGGTTGATTTAATTCATTCGAGGCTGAAAATTCAATTTCCTGAATATCACTATCAGCAGCAGCTTCACACGGCAAAACAGATCAATTAGGAATTACATTACAAATTTCTTTAGGTTTTCTTGGAAGGTGAAGCTGCCTTGTTTATTCAAGTGGAGGCCCTTGGAATTCAAGTGATCAATATTGATGTTGGCATTGTCTAGAAAAGCAATCTTATTGCGATTACAGGTACCTTGTAAGATGTGATTTACTTGCCGTGCCTTATCCGCAAGCTCGCTGTTGTCGCTTCTGACCAGCAGACCGGAGACCCCTACGTTTGTGGCCGGAGAATCCTCCTCTATTTGCATGACTAGATTTAAAATGGAGTCGGCGATATTGCGGGGGGGAAGAATTCTTCAAGTCGTTTGTTCCAACATGCAAGATTACTTTTTCCGGTGATCTTCTGGTTAGGGGCTTTACAAAATCTTCCATATCCGAAACTGTTGTGCCCGGAAAGAGCTTGACGATGAAGTAGTTGTTTCTATCCGAAGAACTCATCTACGCGCCGATTATGTTTCTCACAAGCGAGTCGCCTGCGATCACAATCGTCTTCTTTCTGTTAAATGTCGATTGGCTGTTCGTCGGCTTCGCAGGCTCAGTCGCATATCCAATCTTAAGCCCAGTCGCGGGAGTAGAATCGCTAGACACAGAGATAACACCAGGTGCAGAGCCAGGCACAAATTCACAAGGTACAGAAGGAACTTGTACAGTCGATACCGCAGGATCTGTGGTTCATTTTCTTTTAGCCTTCTTTTTCGCCTTCTTTCTTCGTTTCCTCTGGCCTGGTCCAATACCTGTTGGACAAGAATCAATGCTAGCCGGACCCTGAATTGGGTTTACTATTTCAGTGATTTCGCTTGTCTGACGATTCGAAGTTGATAAAATCTGCTTGTTCAAAGCTTCAATTGCTAAAATCAAACTCGCAGTGTTCTTCTGCAAACAGTCAATGGTTTGCATATTTCCGCTTGGTGGATTTTCTGCGGGAAACTTAACTTTTTTAAGTTTGTCAAGCTCCTTCTTTATCTTTTCGATTTCGAGTCCCAGATGCTTACAGTTATTACATCAACTTGAGTTAGAGCCGACAGATCCGGCTTGAGGGTTGGAAAAAACAGATTCGGCAGCGTTTTTCGTTGTTGTATTGGGCCAAACTTTCGGCGTCCTCTAGTTCATGGTTGATCGATTCTTGAATTTGAGGCATATTCACCGCACATTCGCCGCTTTCCACAGGAGTTTGGTCTTTTCGGGTTGATTTCCTGGTCTGGATGGGCATTTTGTGATAACTTTTAGCAGCTTAATAGGGTAACTTATCATAAAAGCTGTATCAGTCAGAGCTGTCCGAAAACACGTCCGACCACGTCAAACCACATAATATCCGACTTTGTTATTTCTCTCGGATCTTGTTTTATTTGACAAAGCTTGTCAAGCAAGTCTTGGGGGATTAACACTCTTGTTTTGCCTCAAAACGGTCTATTATATTCCTAAAGGTTGACTCTCTTTTATAAGCATGTGTTCGAAAAAAAGTTCTTCCTTGTTCGTATAAATCATGTAAAAAGATGTTTGATCCTACTTTTTGTCCACGAGAAGTACAAGTAATAACTCCATTTTCTTCGGTGTTATCTGAGTGATTACAGTGGATGTTCTTGTTTGAATTTTTTTCTTCTTCTTGCTCACTCTCTTATTGCTTGCTGAAATAAAAGCCATGTTCTTTCATTCATTTCTTGTGGTGCCTCAACAACCTTGTAACCTACTTGAGGGTTGACTCGCCTGGCAAAGTCACGCAGGAGGTATTGATACTTCTCTTGACGATTTTTTGCATACAGGTAAATTTTGTCATATGCCATTAGGTCATAAATCATGTTTAATAATGTATCGGTCTTACCACTTCCTGAAGGCGCAGCCATGAGCATTCGAAATGTATCATCAGGCATGCTTGGATGACCTTGAATAAACTCAGATGATTTTTTACATTGCTCATCATAATTTTTCATTCGCATGTCTTATTTTTTATTTTATATAATAAAACATGTCAATGGAACGCTGGCAAAGCATAGCCAATGAAAACGTTAGTGTGGATAAACAAAAAAAATAGGATTCTTAATACATACAAGAAGTGTAAGCTTAAGAAAGAGCTTGATCAATCAGCCTATGAAGAGCTATTCAAGCCATTCACGAGGAGGATGAAGCCTTTAAAACAGGACAAGGAAGAAGAGGAAGAAGAGGAAGAATTACCACCATATCCTATTAATTTAGATAAATTACCACCACCTATCGATGATGATGATGAAATAATACCACCATCACCACCACCAGAGAGCGAAGAGAACGAAGAGAGTGAAGGAAGTGATGAGGAGTGATGGGAGTGATGAAGAGTGATGAGGAGTGATGAGGAGTGACGAGGAGTGACGAGGAGTGATGAGGAGCAACAACACACAAAGAGAAAACTTTGGCCAAAAACAATAACTCCCAAGTTTCTCAAGGAAACACATGAATCAAATGAACTCCGTACTGCAAAGTCATTACTTACGAAATATGGTAATAATCCAGATTGTGTGGAAAAGAGCAAAAAGAGTAAGTTTCATAGATACACAGTCCAAGATCTCCAAGACTTTGTGGATGAAATAGAGCAAAGGAGAACACCTGTGGCAAGACCAAAATTAAAACAAGGCATATTTTCTAAAGCTTTAGAAGATATGAGAGGAAAACTAAAAAAAACACCTTTTGGAGTAAAAGAAAGAAAGCCCATTTCTCTTGAGAGACAAGTTTTAAGAAGAAGGATAGACATGGGACCCAGCGATGATGAAGACACTTCATTCGAACAAGACTGGAATACAGAGGGTAGTGGACTCAATGGAAACCCTGTTGATAATCTGATTAAACAACTGTTCACAAGGGTTGCTTCTATTAAAGCAGGAAATACTTCACATAAATTAAAACAAGAGATATTAGGCTTGGTCAGACATCTCAATGAAACAGGTATTATCAACCACCAGCAAGCAAAAAAGATTATTTCCAACCACTTGTAAAAATATTTTTCAGGTATGGAAAATATTTTTTCTTAAATAAATGGTAAACCAAAAGAACCCAAGTAGCATACTCTTAGATTCACAATTAGCCAAGAAGCAAAACTCAAAGTACAAGTCACGTGATTTTACCATTCGGTTCAGCCCACCAATCATGTTGGACAAGAATGAAAAGTAAAGCTGCAGGAAAAAAAAGCAGCAACCAAGATTATAAAAAAGGCAAGCGAAGAAGCTGATGAAAAAAACTGGTGAAGAGACTGGCAAGGAGCCAGTTTGGGTATCTTGACACAGCTGACTCCACTGTCTTGGCTGATAACCAAGGGACTAGAGCACGTAAGTTGCAGACGAGAAGAGAAAACACTGTTGAAACAATTATTCCACTAAACAGGTTTAGCTTTTTTGAAGAATTATCAGACCAGCTTTTACCACCCATTGGTCTTGAGTTTGAGGTTAACCTACAGGATCATGCACAGCTAATTTGGCAGTATGGTGCTGATGAAAGAAGAGTGGTTGTGACAGGGTTTGAACTCTGGGTACCCTTGCTTTGATTCACGGGAGGAGGGCAAAAACTCATGAATGAAAGCCTTTTAAAGCCAAGAAATATTTCATACCTCGGGGAAATATTTAACACAAGTACAAGCATGAGGCAAGGGACTGGAGCTTGGCTAATATCTCCAGGTATTAAGGATGCAAAATAGGTATTTGTGTTTATCCAAAGAACCAACAAGGTAAACAACTTGGAACAAAACCCGTACTTTTTCGACACTTTTAATGTTAATGGAAATAATAAAGCATCCTTGGCAACATGTAAGCTTGAATATGGCACAGATGGGTTTTACCCAGAGTTTGATTATGACAATGACTTTAAGCTCAGGATTCTCAATGACCTCTTGGAGTACAGGTACAGGAGGAATGACTACAATACAGGAGTTCAGCCGTATCAAAGTAACTTTACAACATTGTACGAGAAAGTAAGGATAATGTGACCAACGAGCCAAGGCAATTAGTTTTCCACTATAGCTTAAATCAAGCTGCAGGCACAGATTACACGATATACACAGCCATTCTTTATGAAGAAACCCTCATTATTGATAAAGTTAAACAAGAGTTGGTGGTTGTCTATAAATTCTCACAGTGTATGAGATTTTTTTTTTCACGTATTTAATAACAAATGTATCATCCATATTCGTTAAACTTGTCACTTGCGAAAAAAGAAGGGATTATTCTTCGATTACCTTCAAGGGCGTGATGAAATGTTTCTCACAAGGACTCAGATTTTCAGGATTGAAAAAATGTTGGGTGAAGGCAAGAGTTTGGATCTAAAGATTTCAAAAACTCAGATTCATAAAGCCATTCCAAAGGGAGGAAGCCTCTTTTCCAGTCTAATAAGTCTTGCTAAACCATTGATCAAGCCTGCTCTTGGAGCATTGGCAAGTGGTGGATTAAGTTTTGGTGTAGAAAAAGCCTTGAATAGGATATTTGGAAGTGGTTATGGTTAGAAAGAGGCAAGACAAATGGTTGAATTAAACGAACTGCTCACTCATTGCCCACCACAACACTTGAGAAACCTAAAGCATCAAATCGGAAATGGAACACCTCAAACAGGTGGTTTTATTGGTGCCTTGGCAGCTTCATTTGGAATACCCATTGCCATTGATCTCGTCAAGAAACTTATTGGCAAGGGAATTCATGTGAAATCACAAGGAGGAGGAAAACGCAAGCGTAGCAACGGTATGCAAATATCTCCCCCTCCACCTTTTACGGGGCTTATGGAAGGGGGAGAATAAAGAAAAAGCTTGAAACCAAAGTTTGTGGACAAACCCATGTCTAATTTTGACCTTGAAATATGGTGTGATTACCTTGAAATTCCAGTAAATGGAATATTCTCAATGAACCAAACCATGATGAAGAGGCATTCACCTTGCATCATAAACATGGATGATTACGGAAGTCAAGGCACTCATTGAGTCTGTTGTAATTATGATAAAAATAGGTACAGGTTTGAATACTTTGACTCATTTGGCTTTGCGCCACCATTAGAGTGGGAAAAAAATATTCGTGGCAAGGGTTATACGAGTTTCATAAGGAACGATGAGTAGATTCAGAATTTAAACTCTGTCAGATATTGCTATTATTGCTTGTTATTCTTAATGAAAGAAACAAGGGAGCAAACTATGAGGATATTTTGAATATGTTTACGAATGATACCAAAGCTAATGAACGAGTAGTAAAAAATATTTTACACATTAAATAAAATATGAAGGTATACTGTGTCAAGGAAAGAAAGTTTACACCAAATATGCAAGGCACTGAAAGAATAAGTTTAACAAAAAATGACTGAAAACTTTTCAAGGCAAAATGCGCATCCTGTGGTATTCTCTTGCTTGGAAAAAATAGTCCTTTCAACGGTATTCCTCTCTTGGGTGCTATTTTGTAATATTTTTTTCCGTATAAGATAAATGTAAACGTATTGTGTAAAAAAAAAGAAGCATACTCCTTGTGTTCCTGATTCACAAGAACTTTTTCGTACAAGAAATAATAAGTTGATGGTAAAGAGTGTATGTGGGTCATGTGGGGCTCGCAAGTGTAAATTTGTAAAGGGGGAAGGGCTGGGTGATGTTTTACTCCAAGCTGGTGTAAAAAGCCTAAACGAACTAGGTACGGTTGAGGCAAACAATGTTGAAGAGTGATGGGACAAAGAGATATGCCTCGAAATATGCTAAAAATATGGCTAGTAAAATGATTGATCTAGGAGTAAACCAAATGTTTGACAACCTTGCTAGTAACAGTCATACAATGGGAAGTGGAAAGCAAAAGGGTGAGTTCATTGGGTCTAATTCATTCCTCTTGCCAAAGACTGAAAGGAAAACAGACAGTGATTACTTCAGAGAGATTTATGAGAGCCAAAGAGGAAAGGGTTTTGACATTCACAAGGCAATAGGCAAACTGCCCAAACCCAAAGGGGGCTTTACTTCACCTGGATACAAATATGCTGGTCCATACAATCCTCTGGAAAAACAGTTAAAATATGACCCAAGCACTGGAAAGATTCTTGAGAAACCATCTGACAAGACAGATGCTGTTGCCATGCAGCATGATGTGGATCATTCTCTTTGCAAGGATGATAAAAAGTGCAAGCATGAGGCGGATAAAAAGATGATCAAATCTTTGGATGCTATTCTTGGAAGGAAAGACAATGGGGTCATGCTGCAGTAAGGAATACCACTGCTGCAAAGCAAAAGCTCGGACTCGGCCTTGGTAGAAAGAAACAAGTACAAGCGTCAAAAGACCAAGTAAAAGCCTTTCAAGAATTAGCCAATGAGTTACACAAACCTGTAAAAGTTCTTTTACTCGACGTCGTGTTGTAGCCAAGCATGCAGACCAAATATGGGCGGTAGACCTGGTTGAGATGGGAAAGTTTTCAAAATGGAACAAGGGAATAAGATATCTATTAATGGCCATTGATGTTTTTAGTAAATATGGTTTTACTGAACCTCTCAAGGATAAAAAGGGTGAAACGGTTGTCAAAGCCTTTGCCAAGATTTTCAAGAACAGTAGACGCAAGCCAGAAAAAGTCTGGAGTGTTAAGGGTAAGGAATTTTATAACAAACACGTCAAGGACTTGTTTGAAAAGAATAACATACAGCTATATTCAACAGAGAATGAAGGTAAGTCAACAGTCGTTGAGAGGTGGAACCGTACAATGAATGGTAGAATGTGGAAGGAGTTTATAGCTCACAGTACGACAAAATACCTGAATTTCCTGCCTGAAATAATAATAAACGTCTTTATTAAAATACTCAAAGCATACGTTTGGGTTTACAATAAATAGTAGAATGTGGAAGGAGTTTAAAGAGAAATATTAAGGAGTTATAATAACATCAAACATAGTTCTATAAGAATGACCCCAACTGAGGCTTCTAAAAAGTCCACTGAATGAGGATTTCGTTTATTTTTACTTGTATGGTAAAGAAAGACTCATCGGAGGAAAGCCAAGGTTCAAGGTAGGTGATAAAGTAAGAATTTCCAAATACAAGAGGAAGGTCTTTGACAAAGGATATGAGCCTAATTGGATTGAAGAGGGTTTTGTCGTTGATGAAATCTTGAACACGAATCCTGTGACATATGAGTTGCGTGAATTTGCTAATGAAGAGATAAAGGGGACCTTTTACGAACCAGAGTTATCCCTCGCAAAGCAAGGAGTTTTCCGCGTGAATAAAGTCCTGCAGAGAGAAAAGAAGAACAAGCGAGTATTTGTGTCGTGGATTGGATACCCAGCAAAATTGGATACCATTAGGATAAAAAAAATATATTTTTTTCTTATTAAAATATTTTTAATAAGAAAAAAACCCCATGCGACCGACAAGGGCGTCTTGTTCTCTTGTTCACTCCTCTTCCTCTTGTGCTGCTCTTGGAGTAGGTAGTGAATCCTCCTCATCCTCAAGCTCAGTCTCATCCTCAATCTCAATCTCATACTCATCCACAGTCCTAATATCAAGAAACTCCGAACATATCGAAGGGCCATAAGCACACAATAAGAGGAAATTTGAAAATTGGTGAATTGTTGTAATCTCTTGCAAGGCTACAACAAATTTATGTTGTTAATCACTTTCTTAAGCACGTTAACCTTTTTTTCCAAGGCTCGTCATCTGGAGTATTTATGAATATGTAGCAAAGTACTTGATTAGGTATACTCTTATCTTATCTTTGATAATGTTCGTGCCAAATGTAAGATAATAGGTCCTTAGGCTCAATGAGTGACAAGAACCTTCTTGTGAAAGAGACCGTATCCAGATCACAAGATACTCGTACTCGATGGCTCATAATTGTCTCATTTTTGAGACAAAAAAATTCTTCGAATGTTATCTATGAATCTTGTGAAAATGTCTCCTCGCTCGAAAAAGAGCTCTGTGAAGATTTCTCCTCGCTTGAGGTAAAGCTCCGTGAAGATGTCTCCAACTCTAACAAAGATTCATCATCACTAACCACCCCGCTCTTTTCTGTTCCTTTCTTCTAACCTTGTTTCCCTCTTGATGTAATCTTCTCTTTCTTTAATCTTTTCGAGAATAAATTGAGCAAAAATTCTCCTACTCATCCGAAATGTGTCCTTGTTGCCCTGTTCTCTCAAAAATAACTTCTAACTCTTTTTGTGTCAGCCTGCCAAAGTCTATTCTTGTCCAAGAGGAAGGATTAAAAGAAACATGTTTGAAAAAATACTTCTTAACTTATAAGAATAAGACGACGCAAAACATTCTAAATGTAAATTTTTTTACATAAAAAAATTTTAATATAAAAAAATCCTCGTGTTATTACACAAAAGAAACATGTAAATCTTGTGAGGATGTCTCTTCTTTAACAGCATTTTCAAAAACTTCTCGCCTTTACCACATTTCCAAGTTCATGCCTAAGAGATGCTTATCAAGTGACTCATACCTGTTGCTCCAAGGTAAATTATCATTAGTATTTAATAACAAGTAAATAATTATAAGATTTACTAGTTGTCCCTTGTTCAAGTCACTATTATCATAAGCACAAAATCTTCTCACAATGTCTTGCAGTTCATGTAAATCGAGTAAGAGCAAGAATTTTCTTGTTGTAAAATAGAGATTAAATAGCCTGTATTTTATCTCATCACATTTTTTTCTATCATGGGATTATTTTTAAAAAATCCATTTTTCTGAAACAAAAATTTAGAAAAAATAAGAAATGCTTGTTAACAAGGAGTGGTATGAGGATTTTTGTAAAATATTGAATATTTTGGAAAAGCTTATTCTGGTTTTTCCGAGGAAGAATTTTATGAAATCTTGTTTCCACAAGCTAATGAAATACCTTTTTCCATGAGAAATAACCCTGTGAAACTCATCAATGTTGAAAAACAAGAAGAAAAAATATTTGACATGGTAGAATCATTCATTGATGAATTTTTTAAACATGAGGACTTAATTGTTTATCACCTTGGAAAAGAAATTTTTGTTGAAAAAATTATGGGTGAAATTTTCAAATTCTGAAGTTACGAGTATGCGCGAAACCATGAGCTGTGGTGATGCCGTCTTTTAATATTATGCTCTTGTCGTCATTGGCAGACAAGGCAACCTTGTTTACTTGAACTGAAAAAATATCATGGAGCTTGCTGCGTATTATATTCATGTTTCTGTATTTTTCCTTTCCAGATGATAAACAATCCTTGAAATCTTGAAAGGAAATATTTTTTTAATAACACTCTCCTTTATACCCTTGCACTTCTTTTCCTCATCCTCTCCTATCCTAAAGAAATAGAGCTTTGCCCTCAACCCAACAAACTCATATATTTGCTTTCCACCAACTTCATCCTTAAACATGCCAATAACCTTTTTATTACATTCTGTTTCTATCCCAGAGGGATGAGTCTTTAGGTAGTTGCTAGTGTCGAACTTGAAGTAACGTCTGGTGAAATATCCTTGTAAAAATCTTGTGTTAGAATCTCATACATTAATGAATCCGTATCCGTAAAAAAGAAGCTTAGCCTTTATTCCATATTAATTATACTTTACTTTACTTTCTTTACTCTTTATTAATTATAATGAAAGTCATACATTAATGTCTTGCTTAACTCAAGAATACACATGCCAAGGTAGACTGGTTTTCTAAAGACCAGCCTTGTCTTTCTTGTGTGAACAGCATTGAGATCCTCACAAAATATGGTACGGTGATGATAATTAGGTTTGGCTACTAGTCCTCTTGCTTTTTCCTTTGAAGTAACAAGACGACTATTCACCCGACTACGTATATTCTCCATTGTCTTGCCAAAGACTGTATTGTTCCTAAGCTTAAAAAAGTCTTTTTCAAAGTCCGTAGTTGCCTTTGTTCTAAGATTTATGTTTAGCTCAATGTAATCCTTCATCCAAGGTCTTTCTTCAAATGTTATGCCACGATGGATCTTGGTAATGACTAAACCCACTGACTCATACAACTTTAGGTTCTCATGGTGAATAACATAATTTTTCTTATCATTCAAATTGGGTATTAACTTTTCTATCTTATTAACCTTCATTCTTTCTGACGCAAGAGGATAGTCGTTGTGAAGGTGTTTGGGATAGCTTAGATCTACCTCAAGTATGCAAGGACGCTTCCTCCATGTTCTTAGCTCAGAATTATTCATCCGCTTGCAACCATGAGTTGGAAGAGGATTGTACATTGCCCATCCGTAAAGATTATTTGCGTCAAGATAGGGAATATATTTCGTTGGTTGACTTGGATCGTAAGCTTTACCCATGTAAGGATTATTTGCTTTACCATAGCGAGTGGATATCATGGATACTTCTCCACGAGTTCCCTTTTCTATCACGAGCAACATATCAGGATCGACGAGGAGTTCTAGTTCAATCCTTGTACGTTTTAACAACGCATCCCAAGCAAGACCTGGAGAAGTATAATACCAAGCTGGATCTAGCTTGTAGTTCTCTTGACAAACATTCCTAAAGTTCTCAAAGATATCAGCAAGAAGAAGTACATCTGACTTGAGATACAAGTCGTGATATTCCCTCATGCATCTTATTCCAAAAGTTTGCCACACCTTTTGCGCATCTTTAGTTACTCGACACGTTCATTCACTGACTTTTTGATAGGCTCAGGAACATAGGAGAGAATCCAGTCAGCAAACTCCTTTGTTTTAGAGGCTAATGCTTGTGCCATCCCTTAACCTTTTCAACGAGTGAATTGGTTAACAAGACACGAAGTGGTACACGTGGTGGACGTTGTGGCCCTGGTAAAGGAGTAAGCTTTGGAACATTTATTTCAGGAACAGGCTGATCCATGATATTTTGTGCTCCATACGATTCAGCAAAACTAGGCATCTGATTAAGCGTATGAATTAGCTCCGCTTTCTGCATTTTCCGTATCCTTTGATGTTGTGAAAGCAAGCTAGTTTCTTTAGTTCCTTAACAGTCCTTTTGTACGTCATTCTCATGTTTTATTATGTCCTAAAAATAATTTCTAGATTAATTTTAAAATCTTGCAAGCATGATTCTTAAAAAAATAACACAAAAAGCCCTCTTAACGACACTTTTGGAATATTTCAGCTCTTTTGTGGCAGCGTGTACAAGACTGAAATTAAAGCGGGCCTGAGGAGTTGAACGTTTAGTCAATTTTAACTCTTTTTTGTTGCAACGTCTCAAGCGCGCTTGGAGAGTTGCGATGTTGGTCAGTTTTGTTCCTATCTTGGTCAGTTTTAACTCTTTTTGTGGCAGCGTGCTCAAAAATTTAAAAAAAATTTTTTTTTTTGGAAAATCCCAAAGTCGGCACTTATACTACTACTCAAAAATGCAGTTAGCCATGGTGCAAATTTTGGATGGAAGGACAACTAAGGCCCCATCCACACGTATCCGGATATTTTTGAAAAAGGACATACTTTCCCCCTTTTTTGAAAGAATACGTGTCCGCACGTAGCGTATTCGAATCGTTTTTGTGCGTCCACACGAAAACGATAAAACGATGGAAATACAGTAGCGTCTCTTATATAACGCGGACCGGGGTAGGCTAAACTCGAGATGTCTTCAGTAGTATAGCAGGTATGGAATTAGGCGGTTTTTTTGGGAGGGGAGTCTCATTATCTGGGGGGGGGGAAATAAATTATCTTAGGATGATGACTAAAGGTCTATTAAAGTGTGAGACTTCTCTGTAACTCTGGTTGGTTTGTTAATATTTTGAGTCAATTAATAAATATCTAACAATCAATTAGTTGTTTGGTGTGGTGCTCTGGGGATTTAGCAAGTAAATTACAATTTATATCTCCCAGTATGCAAATTTGGCGTTCAAAAATATCCTCCGCTTTTCGGATAAATTCTTCAAATTTACTAAAAACGGCTCATATCTGATTTTGGTGGTCTGTACCAAGTAGCAACTAGAAAAGATCGGGAGTTAGGTTTTTTAATTTCAAGTGGAATTAATTCTAGGTTATTGTTAACAAGATCGTTTCGCAACCTAAAACTGATTGAATTTCTAACGTAAATACAAACTCCACCTCCCGATTTGTCTCGATCTTTTCTTACAGTCTGGTACCCATTGATATTTATCGGCCCATCGAAAATGAAGCTATCTATTTTAGATTCATTAATAGCTAAGATGTCAAGTGGTTCTTGACTCATAGCGATGCGTAATTCGTCAATATGGGTAAACAAACCATTGATATTTAAAAGTCCCATTTTGAACCCTCTAACTTTGGGAATTTGACTATCAAATGATTCAGAAATATTCTTAGCTGGGGTAGCAGTAGCCTCCTCAGCAGGCAACTCTGGCGTAACTCTAACCAAAACCGAAATATAGAATTAGATCAGACTCGTACCCAGTCGTTTTTACTAGGAAAAGAGAAAAAAGGGAAAAAAAGAGGCGCGAAGGGAATGCTGGGCCCCTCATGCCCCTCTCACTTTCTCTATCAGACGACTGGGTGCGAGTCAGGAATTAGATGGCAATTTAGGTTGATGTATGGTAAATGATGGTAATTGAGCCAGGGAGGAAGTTGCGAAAATAACGAGAATTGGGGTTGGGAGAAGAGAAAGAAGAGGAGAGAGTTGCCTGCCAAAAATCGATGAGTTGGGCCGTCTCGTGTCACCGCGGGGACGTCTCGCGGCACTCCGGGTCCCTGAGGACTTTTTGCATAACAAAATGCGGACCGGGGTATCCAGTTGACTGGTTTTGTAATCATGGCGTCGGAGAAAGATGTGGGGGGTGGCAAAAATTTACTTAAATTGAAGTAAATCATTCAGTTGTTTTTGTTGCATTTCTGTGGTGACATCGCCGGTAAACTTGCATGCTGGAATGCTAATGCTAACACAGCGGCTTAGTTGGTCATCAATCAAAGATTTGATCGGGCAAAGGACAACACTTGGTATACCGTACCGTCGATCACTGCTAACTGCATGTATAGTAAAATCTTTCCTCCTCCGGTGCTCAGGACTGTGCCGTTGAAGCGAGAACAGTGTTGTATATCTCGTGAAAAATAGAATTCTGGATACAGAAATGGAGCTTGAAGCAAGCTCCAGTTTCGAGGCAGTTCTAAAGCTCGGATTTGTTTTGTTGGAACTGCAGCAGCTGGACCCCGTGGCCGTCCAAAAGGTTACCGAGTGGAAAACCGACAATCGAGGTTGAAGAACAGTTTAATATTGTGAAAGCCATTGGAGATAAAGGCAGTTACCGCTAGTGACCCTGGAGATAATTTTGAATTTCAATGGGTTTGCAGGAGAACAACGGATCGACGAAAATGCTAGAGAAAATTGGAATGTTCTAATATCAACAGGGAAACACGATCCTTCGACTGCGTCTCTCGTGACTGAAACACTAAAAGATATTTTGGATCTGAGTCATTCCGGCCGCTACAAAGGGAAACTATTATTGACGTCGAGTGGAGGAGTTTCAGATATTTTACGAAGTAGAATCTGCAGATTAGAATTTCGATTTATCGACGCCATCGTGTTTGAAACAAGTGACAAAATTTCTCATTAATCCCCATGAAACAAAAGAACAGTGACAAATTTTCCGCGTCCCCCCTCCGGTGAGCATGCGCGAACAATATGTGCAGAACAAATTTTATTGTCGAATTTTGGCAGGCAACTCCATTTCTTCTTCCCTCGCCCCAATACCCAACTCGCGCCTCGCTTCGCCCGGCGCCTCAAGCTTGCTTGTATTTGTTGCCAGAAATACCAACTGGAGTTGCCTGCGGAGGAGGCTAGGGTAGCAGCTGAGTCAACTTTTACAATATCATTTTCTATTAATAAATTTCCTAAAATTGGCGGCTAAGATGGAGCTGCCTTTGCGGTTTAAATGTAAACCACTTTTGTTTAGGCACTGCTTGGCATTGATATTATCATTATTGATAAAATGAAGGTTGCTGTTGTGTTGACAAAATTTCTCAACATCTGAATTTACCTTGTCAATTTTTGAATTTAGTGATGGATCATCAAGTCGGTGTATTACTGAAGAAATACCTATTTCTGTGGAAGGATGTTCCTGCTTGATACTCTCGATTAAGTCAGTTAGCTTGTGTTTTACTTGTTTGTGACTGTCGTTCTTCATGTTGTTCGTCCCGACATGAATAACTAACTTCTTTGGCATTCGCTTCAGTACGGGTTTGACAAAGTCTTTTGTATCTTCAATCGTAGCTCCTGGAAAAGAAATGGACTTCACATTGTAGTTTCTAGACAATTTGTCCCCTTCGATATACTTGGTCATAGAATCACCAATGACCGTGATGCGATCCTTCGGAGTTTTCTGACTTGGTTTGGACTGGGGTTTAGACCGGTTGTTCTTGCTGTTCTCACCTTATATTGTCAGTGAATTTGCTGTTTTCTCTCGGTGTTCCTTTTCGTCGGATTACCTCAGTCCATTTCTCGGTGTCTTCCACACTAGAATTTTGTTCTTCACAGTTGAGGTTTGGCAGTCTATTAGCGTCTTCTCTGAGTAGTCTGATTGCTGTTAATAGGCTGTCGCGTTCCTCCTGGAGCACTCTTACTTTCTCTAACAGCTCGTCATAGGACGGGGTATGGTTTAAAAGGTTTGTCTCTAAGGCGGCCATTCACTGAGATAGATCACAAATAAGTTTACTATTCTGTTGGCAGGAACAGCAGTTGTGCTTTTTTTCTCTTAGGGGATTGTGAAGTGTATTTGATGATTGGTCGTATTCATCATCGCTCCCGTCTTCACTGTCAGTTATGGAGTCTTGCACAATCACTGTTTCTTCGTCCATGATGATTTTACTCTGCTGTTCATTACTCATGACATCTTGCAAAACCAATGGCTGTTCGACAAACGATATGATGTCCCTCTTTATTTTATCTTACTGCGCTCCTTGAATGTTTAAAGTCTTAGTGTTTGGATGAAATGACAAAGTACCTTTGCTTGTCTTTAGGACATGGAAGCCGCCATTGTTTGAAACGTGTGACCATGTGCCTTCGTGCAAGCTCAGTCTCTGTTCAGCGAACGATTGTAATTCTTCTAAGCTTCCATTCCACTTGAACTTGGTCTTACCTCCACTTTTCTCTAGACTTAAAGGCAAATGGAGCTGTGATGTAGGATCTTGAGCGTTAGAATTCTGTTCAGCCGGAGAGCTTTCCGAAACGCGTGCAACCGCCATTACGGTCATGCGCAGATAGATAGATAGATAGATAGATAGATAGATAGATAGATAGATAGATAGATAGATAGATAGAT
>JANRMR010207475.1:0-18385 GCA_025434825.1 Bergia sp. 'catenularis'
GGGTTCAATATAAAGTCATTGTCCCAATGTTATAAAGGTACTCACCGGTGATGGGTTCAATATAAAGTCATTGTCCCAATGTTATAAAGGTACTTACCAATGATGGGTTCAATATAAAGTCATTGTCCCAATGTTATAAAGGTACTCACCGGTGATGGGTTCAAATTAAATTAAACGTTCCAGTGTTTTAAAGGTACTCACCGGAGTTCTGTACGGGTCCATCAAAGCAGCAAAAACGGTTAGATGGTTGCAGCTACACGTGGTTATGGTTTCATTGGATAGACCATTTACCCGACCACATCCGTAATCTTTCCAAAATGGAGGCAGTTCAGGCTTCCAAAAGACACACTTTCCAACAACATTGGTCTTTTTAGCCTAGTGAAGATAATTTTGCACTATGATATACATGACGTAAGAAACCGGTTCAACGTTAAGATTACTTAACAATTTGGCAAAACGTAAGTAAATGAAGATAATATTCTAAATGAAAGCTTTAAAGTTTGGTGGCAAGACGCATGCCCGTCACAAAAAGAGAAACGGGTAGAAGTGATATTGGAACGATACGAATTGAAGGTGGATACTAAAATTTACTTTCCTCTCTTCAACTCAGGAACGGGCCATTTAACAGTGAGAATAGGAGTGAGGGCGGAGCATTTAATTTCGTTGGCTGTAGTCAGAACGGAAAATTTGGCAGTGGAGTGGCTGTGGGGAACAAGCCGTTTGATTTAGTTTGGTGGAGGTGGCGACGGACCGTTTGATGAAATGAGGTGGAGGTGGCGACGGACCGTTTGAGAAAGTGGGTTGAGGATAGGGACGGACCATTTAATAAAGTGAGGTGGAGATGGGGACGGACCGTTTGATGAAGTGAGGTGAAGATGAGGCGAACCGTTTGATGACGTGAGGTGGAGATGGGGGCGAACCGTTTGATAAAGTGAGGCGGAGATGGGAACGGACAGTTTGATGAAGTGAGATGAAGATGGGAACGGACTGTTTAATGAAATAAGGTGAAGATGGGACGGGGCGTTTGACGGAGGGAGATGGAGATGGGGACGGACCGTTTGATGAAGTGAGGTGAATTTGGGGACGGACCGTTTGATGAAGTGGAGTCGGATGGGGACGGGCCCTTTGGCGAAGTGGGGTGGAGATGGAGGCGAACCGTTTGATGAGGTGGAGTGAAGATGGGGACGGACCGTTTGTTCAAGGAGGGTAGAGATGGAGACGGACCGTTTAATGAAGTAAAGTGGAGATGGGGAAGAACGGTTTGATGAAGTGGAAAAACCTTGAGTATCTACAACAAAAAGCTACTTTAAAATTCTTTCATAATTTCCTGGCAAGAGATTCATTCTTTTGAGTGTTGTTATAAAATAGCATATGAAGTAGGTTTTACAGGTAGGAAGTACGCTTACATTTATGTTTTGTAGTATAATATGTATCGGTGGCTCAAGTTTTCCTCGTAGTGGGGGTTTCACTGTACTGGATACCATTGTAGTATCAGCATACACGCTAAGAGATGTTCTGTTCTCTTGGCTACTGCCCAGAGTCACGTCATCCGTCGCCATCTCGAAGATGTTGTTCAATGTGAGATAAACCACGTTAACCACTGTAACATTAACCAGAGAACCTGGTTGGACCACTTCTCGTGGCAGGCTGATACTTGTCTGGTTGAACTGGAATGAGAACCGCTCTACTTTCTCCTGTGTGGATAAAATAAGTTAAGGGCTTGAGTTCTCAGACCGAAGAGCAGTTGTAAAGGTGGAATACTGATGCAATAAAGAACATAAGAGTCTATTCAGTTTTTTTATGTGAACGTTAATATATTCATTAGCCTAAATTGATAAATTTAACTGAAAACAAGTTTATACCTTATCCTCAGGGCCAAATCTGTTAACTTGAAAACCAATGTTTTTGCTGCGAGTAGTTAAATTGCCCTGTTTTCCAGCAGACAGAGAGCCCACTTGGTGTCCATACTCATCAATAATCCTGATCAGCTCTCTGACTTTGTTCTTCCCCATCTGTAATGGTCAGTAAGATACATTAGACCCAAGTCGATGTACATACTCATCATCAACCATGTTTTAATCAGTGCTCTCTTTCCTTGTTATTCCCAAACTATCTCTAGTGATCGGATAGTTATAGCTATTGAACTCCACTTGGCACCCGTGCTGATTAAGAGGCTGTCCGCCTAAAAAGCCACCAACTCATTTTCGCTTCAGAAATGGAATCTGTTAATATTTTGCCCACGAGTTAAGTATTGTTTAGTAATAACTTAACTGCATTTCTTTTGTTTCAATTCTGTCTTAGTGAAAAGTTATAGACACGGGAAGGTTGCACGGTCAAAATAGCCTCTCAGCCTTTTTGTCGAGACTAAATCCTCCCACGTGCTCTTTTATTTAATATTATTGATGTCAACTAATTAAAACGAATTCGTTTGTTTGATTTAGTTTGCCAAACGATCAAATAAAGTTATTTCAGTTGCCAAGAACGTTCCTCTATTCGATGGACTTTTTCCCCAACCGCAAACACAATTTGTCTCGGTTTACAAATCAGCAATTTCCTCAAATGCGGCACCTAGTTAGAACAACTAATAAGTAAGTAAGCAAGTCGACTTTATTTGGGTAACACATAATAGTGTACAACACTAATAAACTTGTGGCCCATGATTAAAATTGCAAGTATCAATAATATAAAATACAGTCAATACAAAATCCTATTTACAATGTTAAAAGTGTCACCTGGAAACTAATGCTTGTGTTCGAAACAACTAAAGATAGTAGTACAGAGTTATGAAAAACATTTGTGGTAACAGGACAAACAGCAAATAATCAAGTTGGCAAACTCACCCAAAAGTTGCGATTTCGCAATATCTCACGTTGTCTGTTGTTATTCCCTTTGACAAATGTTGTAACGGGAAAGACTATAATTTTTTCAAAAAACTCCATTCAGTCAATTTTTATCAATTGAACCCAAGTTATAATACCATCCATACCATGGAAATGTTTAAAGAAACAGGTTTGCAAAAACAAAGTAAAAAAAAAATAAGAAAAAAAGGTTTCTTGAACAAAAAAGCAAATGATCCATACAAGTTCAAGGCCGTCACGCGATCAAAACATGTTTGTGAACAGATTATTATATTACAACGGCTGCCAGTCCGTGTATTGTCCGCAGATAGATCCATTTCTATTTTCATCCAATTGCCTGGCTGTTAGGTACTAAGGGGCCTTCAGTTATGAAATATAATAGATACCGGTAATTCAGTTTTTTACGATACCAAAACCCCCATCTGTGGGCAGTGCACTTGTCAAGAATAAATCTTCTGGAACACCAGCTCAAATTCGCGTGGGCTGAATGTCTGAAGAAAAACTATCTTGTATGAATCTTTGTCCAAAACATCGTCACTGACGTGGTAAAAGTTAGAGGACTTTTGCTTCAACCGTAGAAATGATTGTTATTCTCTTTACAAATCATATACGTCTTTTAGGGGGGTCAGAGCCATGCTCTCCTAGAAGGGAATCAAATCTGGGGATCCAGAAAACTGTGAAAATGCATTTAAAACAGGAAACTGCCATAAAATCTATAACTAAATTTCCAAGAACAAAACGTTGCTTAAAACTGAAAATAACCTTTACATGAATTTAACTCAACTACAGAGAATTATGGGGAGGTGGGGGCGATTCCTCTTCCGTGGTCCGAAGACTACTTGGGGGAGGGGAGGTGAGTTATCCTTCGCGGTCCCTAAAATTGCTTGCAACTACTTATCTGTAAGGCTGTGAGAGTCACTAATGAGTCCACAGTTTCATTTCCATACATTTGGATATTAAATTGAGGTACGAAGCTGCTTGAATCTTGTCTCGCTAAGTATGGCAAAAAAATACTAGAGTACGCGTGGCGCTATGTGACTTCCGTGACTCAAGGGGTTACTTATGCCTTACAGTAGGCTGTTAGTCCTAAAAAACGGCCTGTTTGGTCTATAACTTAGCACCAGATTAAGAATACTGAGTTCGTGGGGTTGGGCTCACCGATAATTTATCTTGAGTTGAATCCAAATGTGGTGTGCATGGGAGAATTTGGGAAGTTGATTTATTCATCAGACGAGAACTCGGACTCCCCAATCCTAAATAAGTATTGAGTTAAAAGTTGTTCCTCTGTTAAAATGTGAAACAATAATAAAGGAAAAAAACACACGCAACTTTTTGGAAGGAAAATGTGTTTTTGTTAATTTTTTTCTCACGGTAAAGAGAATTTCTATCTCCACGTCCAGGCAGCTGCTACTCTTTTTGTTCCGAAAATCATTATTTCCTTTCAGCTTAGTATATTCGCATGACATCAGTTCATTA
Source organism: Bergia sp. 'catenularis' (assembly GCA_025434825.1). Taxonomy (NCBI): domain Eukaryota; kingdom Metazoa; phylum Cnidaria; class Anthozoa; order Zoantharia; family Parazoanthidae; genus Bergia; species Bergia sp. 'catenularis'. The sequence goes on from JANRMR010207475.1 coordinate 4,335, forward strand.
ATTCCTTGAGAGTGACTATGTTGTTATTTATTTCCCACCAATATAACGGCATGGACTGATGGGTTGACAAGAGGAAATCACTGCATTTTTGTTTCATGCAGAAATCGATTGATTTTTAATTTTATTTCTGAAAGATTAAACAAAAAATTCATCGTTGATCAACAAAAGTTTATATGGTATATCGTTTTTTCTTTGGGTTTTGTTTGAAAGCTAACGTTTTGAGCGTTGACCCTTCGTCAGACACAATCTCTTTTTAAAATTTTCCGAGCTAGCACTATAAATGCCAACGAAACTTCCCATTCCTCTACCCAACCCCCCGCCCCACCCCACCCCGAGCCTTGTTTCTTCAGCATTCGGTCGAAATCTACAGCAACGGCCTGGCTTGTTATTGCCAAGTGAGAGCTGCGTATTTTCAATAAGTAAATTAAAAAGAAAATGTCCTTCTTGCCTTCAGCGTAACAAAAGCAGCTGAAAATCACTTTGTAAACAACGGAAAATGCAACAAGATAGTGTAGCGGTGTTCCTTGAGAAGTCCGTATTAAAATTTATCATTATATCTCTACTGCGCACTCTACTCTTTTTATGACTTTGAGCAAGATAACAGCAATCAATCTTTAAAAAGCCAAAAATGAAATTTTGGACAAATGTTTATGTAAGATAACTTTTCTTCCGACATAGAAAAAGAAATCCAGCTCTCGCGATTGTGAACTGGTAATCCAGAAGATTCGTTGTTAATAGGAGATTCGTTGTTAATAGGTGTACTGCCTGCAGACGGAAGTCGAAATCATTTTGGTATTGTAACAACCGAATTGTCTTTTACATTTTATTAATGAAGGCCCCACAGCCAGGCGATTTATCGGGATGAAAATAATAATTGTTGCATCAGGACCGACAGTCAGCGGGCTGTCTGTTTTTAGTGTACAATTGTACTCAGCTTCGTGGCAATTCTCACGTAAGAGTAGTTATTTCTTTTTCGTTTTCTTCAACGTGTCAAGCCTACAGTGCAATTGCATACTTTTCCACGAAGAAATGGTTCTATCTGTGGACAATACACGGACTGGCAGCCGGAGTAATATAACAATCTGTTCAAAAGCATGTTTTGATCGCGTGACGGCCTTAAACTTGTGTGGATCATTTGCTTTTTTGTTTAAGAAACCTGTTTCTTTAAACGTTTTCATGGTATGGATGGTATTATAACTTGAGTTTAATTGATAAGAATCGACTGAATGGATTTTTGAAGAAATTATAGTCTTTCCCGTTGCGACATTTTCAAAGGAAATATCAAACAACATGAGCTATTGCGAAATCCCAAATTTTGGGCGATTACTTGTTGTTTGTCGGTGCTACCACAGATGTTTTTTCATAACTTTGCACGACTATCGTTAGTTGTTTTGGACACAAGCATTAGTTGATCTAACTGAAGCGAAAGTCGAATAAAGCAACGTTTTTCGCAACTGAAATAACTTAATTTGATCGTTTGGCAAACCAAATCACAAAACTGAATCATTTTAATCAGTTGACATCAATAATACTAAGTAAAATGACACGTGGGAGGATTTTGGAAGCGGAAAAAGTTAACGGATTTTCGGTCTCGACAAAGAGGCTGAGAGGCTATTTTGACTGTGCAACCTTCCCGGGTCTGTAACTTTCCACTAAAGACATAATTGAAACGAAAGAAATGCAGTTCAGTAATTACTAAACAGTACTTAATTCGTGGGAAAAATATTAAGGAATTCCATTTCTGAAGCGAAAATGAGTTGGTGAGTTTTTAGGCGACAGCCTCCTAGTAATCCTAATCAGCTCTCTGTCTTTCTTTCTCCTCAGTTAGTGACATTAGACCCCACTTGGTGCTCATTAAATAATCGATCTGAAAGTTCACTTTTGATTGTCTCTTGGCTATTGGTTGCTCTTGCAAAAAGCATGAATTCGTAAATTCTAAGTAAAAATTCATTGACCAAAATTTTCCCAAAACAACAAAAAAGCAGATTGTTTCATGCTTTATTTCAGTATTGAGGATTTATCTTCCAAAATTCATTGAAGGTGAAGCACTCCGCCATCCCCGTCCGAATATAGGTGAATTATTTTTCCTCTTTTGACAAATCCACATTGGCAGGAACAGTGGATCCTTGTTACCACGGACAAATAAGAGTCTCAAATAAATCGCTTTTCAGATCTGCTGGACTGAATATTTCCGTTAAGAAATTGATTTTTTTGTGTTAAAGCTCGTTATTACTTTAAAAAACAATATTGAACTGATTATTTTGTCTTACTCTCGTATATTACATTGTAGTTAACATGTTGCATACCTTTCTAAGACGCTGCCAAGTCCCAATGTTGACCGGATTAAGTAAATTGCTTGCGACGTTTATGAAGTTCTGTCGGCTTTTCTCATCTATAGCAGGAGTACTTTTCGGGTCTTCGTTGTACTGTATTGTTTTGTTCAGAATACTAAGAGAGCTTTCCATTTCAAGGCTGTTTAATGGTCGCTCGTCAAACTGAGTGGCTGTAGCGAGTTTGGCAAGAATTCCAGTGACAGTCTGGTTGTTACCATTATTTAAGTTAACGATCTGAGTAAAATAATGCACGATCAGTTATACAGTGCAGATCTTCCAGCTTCTGGAACTGAAATTTGGAAGACTTTCCTAGTGCCTGAGTATCTGGGGGAGTCGGGTGTTACGATCCCCCAAAAAATTTTAAATATTTTAGGCTTTTTAAAGGGCATTTTCAACATTTTAATAGTATTCATGGGTGATATTTTGAGGTGTCAGCAAGCATACACAAGCTGACTATTGACTTGAAGTGGGAAGGGGTGCTTAAAGACTATGTCTAGTTTTGAAAAAAGTGGGAGCTAAAGCCCCCCGTTTTCCGAGTGCAAATAAAAACAGTGGATTTGTAAATTTTTCACCATTTTATGAAATTTTTCGTTAGATCGGGATTGGACGAAATTTTGAAGAACTGCCAAAAAACATCGGAAGAAATAGAGCCTAAATAATAAATAATAATAACTTTATTTACTGTCTTTGGCGTAAGAATTGCAACAGTATTACATAAAAAATTTAACAAATATGTAAAAAGTATGTACATAGTAAATGTTTAAATTGTAGCAAGTCTAAATAGTTCTTAATGTAAAGATAGGTCTTTTAAAATGTATAAAAAGTTATTTCAAATTGATATTGTTGTCGGCTTTTGCCGCTCTTGGGAAAAAAGATGTTTCATGCCTCTTTGCCTCTGACATTAACAAAAATTATTTTGTTTGATTTGCAACTACTGCAAATACTGTTTCTTCCCATATGTACAAAAAGAAAGGAAAAACAATTCAATATTATAATCTAAAGTAATGGAACACCGTATCTTTTACTTAGAGCCATCGGCAATCAACAAAGAGTAATTTATTTTTATTTAGTTTAAATTTAGATTTAGTTTAATTTAATATTGTACTCCTTGCATTATGAAATAAAAAATACGTTGGAAAAAAAGGAAAAGAAAAAAGAAAACCGTACACAATTGACGCGACCAAAACAGTCAAAAGATATTAAGTTAATGAGCAAATTGTTAGATTAAGTAGTATACTACTACTATATACTACATTCATAGATGAGAGGATTCAGTTATACCATCAGCTGGGAATGACTATGACAATTTTCTAAACAATCAGAGGAAAAAGCTATTAGAAAGAATTGGAAGAATTCGGGGCGTGTCCACGGGAAATGTTACTCTTCACGGAAAAATCGGTGTTGGCACAGTTGATTACATAATTTGCGATCACATGTTACAATGAAATTTTGATTGACTTAACGTGAAAAGAGCGACGCATTAATCTGACCGCAGTCAAATAGCGGCATGGTTTTCAGCATCTAGAAACGCTCCCGAGCCTACTTTGGATTGCAACATCAAGAACATCCGTCAAATAAAATTTATTTTGTGGCAAACTCATCTCTGTTATTTAAATTAGAACTGAAATATCTGAATGTTTCAAAATTTAATAAATTAATTTCTAAATCAGGATGTCGACTATACAGATGCAGAAACTGAGACGGCGCCACCAATGTTGAAAATATTTCGTTCACTGTTTTTAGCTGTTTGCGAAAACGAAAAATCGTGCTAGGAGATTGAGGTTCATACGTAATTAAAGAAAGAAGTGATTTGACAAAGAGTTTGTGTTTGAGAGCAAACTTAAAGCGTAAAGACCCGTTAAATAACAAGGTATCTCACAATTATTAAAGAAAATAAGAATTTCCTAAACAGTAAACAGCAAAATTATCGAAACGAAAGATTAGAGTCATCCGAGACGCATGTAGAATAACAATTTTTTTGGAAAGTTTTCAAACACTTCCTGCAACATCAAAGCAAGATAAATCTCCGTCTGTTGAACAAATGGAATGGCTTATCATATAAAGAAAGTGAAATTTGTCCAATTACTCTTACAAATATCTAGTCTAAACAATGTCCAGGTTAGTATTTGGAAGCTCTAGAATATTTTAATAAAACATGGTTCATAGAAAAAAAATATAAAAATACAAAATCTGGAGGAAGACCCCGACATCCTTCTTTTCCTGTCAATAACATTGAAATAGATCAAGCGCAGGAATTTATATCTTTGGGTATAACATTTACACCATCAGATATATTTAGCGTTGCTCAAAACTATTAGCTGGAAAGACATTAAACACACTTTATTAAATACGAAAACATGTTTGTTATCGCGACTTTCTTTACGATTGGGCAAAAGGGAGATTTAAAACTGCTGTTCAATCAATTCCAACTTACAGTTGTGAGTTGTGGAGCGTTTTTTCAAAACTAGACTTTAAAAGTGGGGAAAAACACCGATAGAGAAAGCACACCCTTTAGAATTTGTGAAAAGTCCTTAGGTCTAATTAGAAAAGCCTCATATCTAATTAGCCTCCAAAACAGCCGCCTCATATCCTTCGCGCAGCGGGGCCCTCGGAAATCGGGCGTCTGCAAGCTTTAGCAACGCTATCATGTCGTCACGCTTCCAACTGGAGCCTCTACTTTTTTTAAAAATCAAAACAACATTCCATTAAAAAACTATAACCAATAAAAAAGCAGGTAAGAAAATGTAGTAACAGCTCGAAGTTGTTGCGGTAACTGGACCTGTCAAAATACGCACATCTTAAAAATCATTGCGGTAGAGAAAATATTACCGCGCATCTCATTGGTCCTGATTAGTTGGGCGTGACAACATGAGAGCCAGGCGATCTGAGTTGTTTTGAATTTGCCAATCAGAGCGAGGCAGAAAAATATTATAAAGCTTCACAGAATTCTTTGCGCGGCCAGTTAGCAAAAAGCAAAACAAACAACAAAATTCTACGGCAAGGCGACGAACTAATTGTGTTTATCGATGAATTTATCAAAATATTTCACAGAATACTTAGAGATTGTTTGGATTTAAATGTATCTGGTTTTTTTTCCTTACAATTTTCACAAGATTTTCATCCAAGGCAAGATGAAGATGCGTTTTCAAGAGCTTGATCGATCAAACTGACCAAACAGGCAAACTGAAACTGAACTGCATTTCAAGGCTGCAAAAATGCACTTTGCAATTACAACATAGCCTGCTTTGAAGCAATGCTGACTAACTACATCTCTAACTGAGAATATACCCCTGTATTACTTATTTTTAAGATTCTTTTATATGCTGTACTTTCGCAAACTGAAACTGCATGTACTAAGTGCACTTGTTTTGAAAGTAGTGTAGCAGCTGGCAGTCTTGACGACTGCCAGCTGCTACACTATCGAATGGTCCTGATAGAGCTGATAAAGCTTCGCTATTGATTTTTTATTATATTAATGAAGTGACCAAAGAACTGCACTCACAGAATCTTTATTGTGGTTTTCAAGATTGTGCAAAACTTAAAGCAAAACCTGGAGAATCAGATATACTTGAGCATTTTGAAGACGGCGGAAAGACGGTGCTACTCGGAAGTGGTCCATTAATTAAATTTCAAAATCCAAACGCTCAGATAAAAATCCGTAAAAGACAAACTAGTTGTTACTCAATGTTCTTTCCAAGTATCTAAATAAGAAGTCCAAAAGATTATTTAAGGATTATTCAGGGTTTTTTCTCTTAATCGAGAGGTAGCGGCAGAAGGATGTACCGAATGGTCTTTCCGAGCACGAGACTACATTGTATGTGACTCAATCACATGATAATTTTCAAAAGTGTAAAATAATTCTATTTGCGGTCTGCAAAACGGTAGCCATTTGTTTCTTTCAGTTAAAATCGGGTGAATTTAATTAAAATATGATACAACTGAAACGTGATAAAAAAGGTAAATCGGTGTGAAATGAATTTTGTCGGTTGGAGCGAATGGTCCTGGTAGAGCTGTCGACAACTTCGCACTTTCACAATTCAGCTGACAGTTTCGAAAACTATAAATTAACACATTTACTCGCCAACAAGAAACAATACTAGGTAAGCTAACTTTGAAGTAGTATTCTTTCAAATGAGCTTAATGCCACTTGGTTATTTGCCCTTAAGCTCGTTTCAAGTGGTCTGTTCGGTCTGAAACAACTTTGATCGATGGCTACCGAGCGAAAGCCGGGGAAATACGCACAACAAGATTGAAAACTATAGTTGACTCTGCCTACTATTTCCGTGTACCTATCCGTTCCTGTGCTTCCTGTCTGACAGATGGATGAAAAAAAATCTCTATATGTAAAGATCAGTAGCTGAAACTTGGGTTCTATCTGCTTGATTCTCACAAGTTTCTGTCACGCAGTTAACTTTCTAACACACGATTTTTAAAACACATCTTCCAGATTGCCATTTAGTTTAAAAAACTGCCGAGAATCCACTGCGGATGTATTTTCCTTTACCACCTCATCGTCCACATTGAATGTTCCAGTATAGCTTTTTTAGGAGTTTGGTTTTTACAACCTGTTACGGATGAAATTCTTCCTATCAACAAGTGAACAACACTCGATCAAGATTTCTAAACAAGCGCAATGCATTGTGGTCGGTTTTAAAAATGTTGCCAATGTCAAAAAAATGACGTCATCAGATCACCTGGAGCATTACTAAAGCTTGCAGACGTCCGATTTCCGAGGGCCCTGCTGCACGAAGGAGACGAGGCCTCTGCTGTGGAGGCTAATATTTAACAGGCAGAGCAGAAATGGGGTCTGTTCGTATTCAAATCGTTCTTATTAAACAGATATTAAAATGGTATAAATATCTTATTCCAAAGACGAAATTCCCATCGTTATGTAAATGAGCCGCTAAATCCTTTTTGTACTACTTGTCGGTTACCATTTTGTTTGGCAAAATATTCGTCGATAACTATTATAATTCTTTCGCAAGTTTGGACCAATAATGCCAAATAGCTGAGAGAAAAGGTGTTTCGTTGTAGTGGCCAAGTAACAAAGTGTCAAGAGCTAATTCGAAGAATTAGCATTTTCTTCCAACACTGCCAATATAAAATGGTGTTGGTAATGCAAGTTTGCATTAAGTCAAGATGTTATTAAACTGAACGCTCTTACCTGATAAATCAGTCCTCCTTCCTGCAGTTGATTGTTGACCACGTCTTCCCTCTCGGCAGTTTTGTTATCACGTGGCCAATTAGCATCTAGTGGCATTCCAAGAAAGTTTGGAACAAATTTTTAGACTCTTGAACGTCAAGCTTTATCTTATCGTATTTAATTACATTAGCATATATCAAACCAGCAAATATTGGATGTAAAAAAGACAAGAAACTTTAAAATTTGGATGAATAAACACACAGAAACTTTGTTCAGCACTGAGCCACAATCGTGGTACGGTGAATATCCTGTGTTAGTTTAAACCAAACCAGTGAATATCACTTTTCCTGCGCTCTGATAGAATACTCGAGTTCGGAATATCCAAAATTAGCACATACAAACTCGGTGACGTTGGTATTTCAAGCAATCTGATTGGTTCGTTGTCTCTGGCTAATGGACAATTTCCACCTGACGGGAGGTTGGTAAATTGCGGAGTGAAACACGTTGACACACGGTGAAACTGTAAATACGTTGGGAGAGATTAAAAGCGATCACACTGAAAATTCTTGCTTTTCTTGAATATGTTGTTTTGTCACCGAGTTTGTATATGCTAATTGTTTATGCTAATATGTCAATACAATTATTCTCTTCAATCTGGGTGAATAGTGACTTTTAGAATATTCACCTCCATGCCTCGTATGTCGGTGAATATTCTGCCACTATTCACCTCGATTTCAGAGAATAATTGTTAACTATTCCGAGCTGGCATGAGTAAGCACAAAAGCAAGGCGGCGTGGCTCAGTACTGAAGCGAGTTTTATGTATCTCTATGCATCTAAAATCTAAAGTTTCTTCATTTTTTACTTTATTTACTGATTAACAAAAAGTATTCACCTCGCTTCATTTGCTGCTCAGCGAATATCCTGGTCCAGTCGCATCCACTTCAAGGAATAAATACTGATTACTGACCTCTCCATCAGGGAATAAGTACTTATTATTCCGAGCTTGCTCGAGTGAGCACAGGCGCGGACGCGCGCGGCCTAGTACTTATGAAGTTTTTTTTATGTGTTTCTATTCATCTAAAATCGAAAGATTCTAAGTTTTTTAATTTTATTTATTGGTCTGGTTTGCTAATGCATTTGTTATCTTCTGTGTCGGTGAGTAGCAAGTATTTTCACCTCGACTTCAGGGAATAAATGCTCAGTATTCCGAGTTCGCATGTGTGAGCACAAAATGGCATTGCCTTTTTTAGCAAATTTGTTCACAGTAATATGAAAAAGGAAACAAAATTCAGTTTAAATATTTTTCGAGGAAGGTTTAATAGTTTTGGTTACAATTTGCTCTACTTTCATGGAAAAAAATAGTTTGTGTTAAAAGACAGAATCAATAGAAAATCTTGTGTTTGAAAAGACTTCTGAATAACCTGTTTGTACTGTTTATACTAACTATTCACAACAGTAGAAAAGCATTACCGCACAGATGAACTGAGCCGTTTCAGCAAAGCTTTAAATCGTGCCGATGTCTGATGTTGATGTTTGGTTGGTCCAAGCACCTCGCAAATCAACATTAGAGCTCTTTCTGTCTCACAGGAGCACGTAATTTTGTCCAGTTTGTTTTTTCGGTTATTTTAAATACACATATTTTTTGTTGCAATTAAATCAACAGTTGGAAAGGTTACTTCGACGAAATATCTCTTCAAACCGTTTGCTTCTGGTTGCTTTTTGACCAAAACTTTATTGGTGAAATCCATAAAAATAGGCCATAACTAAAACTGGTTGTTTTAATCAGTTAATTCCTTGTAAGTTTGACCAGTATTATTCTGTTTTCTTTTTAAAAAGGCCATTTCAACTGTTTTTTTATTTTTCTGGACCATTTTTCCTTTTTCTTTTTTTGGGGGAGAGGGAGATGGTTCGCTTTTTTTAACAAAAGTTTAGTGATTATTTTAACCCATACATACGGGCTACATCCATAACAAAGGTTAAAATAACGAGTCAGTTATGGTTAATGTAACCGATTACTTGGAGTAATCATATACACGAAAAAATAAATTTGATTCTGATTGGCAAAGAGCAGTGCAATTACCTTGTAATTCTGTGCAAAAACGTGTAATTCCATCAAATTACAATTACAAAAAATACAATCTGATTGGCCAAGAAACAATGCTATTCAAAATAAACCAATCACGCACGACAAGAAAGTGGTGTGATCTGACGTGCTACGCATGATGTGACAGCAAACTTGATCATCCCGAGTTCAATTCTCGCTTGGCGCACTCGATTGTTTTTTTCCTCACTACAAGAAAGTTCTCTGTCTTTCCTTTTTTTCACCTTTTTACACTTTTCTTCTATGTTTAAAAAACTAAAGTTAAAATGAATGAAGTTTTTAGATATTTTGGACAAAAACTTGTTTTGCAACTAAAACAAAGTTGATAATCCCAAGTTCGATTCTGACTCGGCTCACTCAATTACTTTTTCCTTGCTAAAAAATCTTCCCCAAACCGGAGACAAATGTATTTTCCAACTTTTTTTTCATCTTGGCGTTGAATACTAAAAGACATTAAAATGAAAGTAATGTTTGATATTTTGCAACTCGCTTGCCATGGCCACAAAGCCCACCTTCGTGAAGCTGCTAATTTTAAATTTGTATGAATTAATTTACAATTTTTTTAAATATTCAAAATCATTTTTCCAGGTTACTTTATTGACCAACAATCAAATGTTTGTTTTAACCCATATTCAAAACTCGTCAAAAACGAATTATATTTATTTTTCAGTTTTTACAGTGAGAGAACTGCCGACTTGTGGTCGTCTTTTTAAACGTGCTTGAACAAATCTTAAATTTTTGCCCCCAAACTCGCCACATTATCGAAAACTACTACGAAGATCTTTGGCCTGAGTACGGATCTTGCACCTGTCCGTCAACTGTACATGTATAAGGTAAGAAAACGTTTGCAAAAGGATTGATACAGTAGAAGGTGACTTACCGTGCATACATGTAATGAATGAGCTTCTAAACAGTTCCAATTCAATGTCAACGTGAGCCGTCTGGTTCAAACAGTAGCCCCTTAATTTAACATTTAGTCCGAGGTCTTGGAGAGCTCCTGCCAATTGACAGGAGCATATCAGAGGGTTGTCCGTGAGGTCCCTATTGAAAACAAAATATGTATCATAAGCATCGTCAAAGAAGTTGTTAGGATGCAGACAGTGTGGAGAGCTGGAGAAACCAAGTAAGAAAAAACCAAACTGCTTCGCACGGGAACTGAAACTCGCGACACCATACCAACGGAGCTACCGCGGTAACCGCAGCGGCAAGAACGAGACCAACGCGAACGCAAGACATTGCAATCTCGAATATTTTCCATTCATACTTGACCTCATTCCACTTGGAAATGTGAATTGCCCTAGGAGTTTCTAAGCGTTGTCTCGTTCTTCCTACTCCACTGCGATTTTTGGTAGCTCAGTTGATTAGTGCAACTAACAACAACTGTCGGTATCGTGGGTTCGATTCCCGCTTGAGGCACTTTTCTTTTCTGGTTGCATCCTATTGTGCATGAAAGAATTAATCTCTGTGATGATGATATAGATGTAATATCCGTTCTTATTTATCAACATTTCTTATTAACAATGTTAATAAAGAAGGACTTTTAAAAAGCTTAAAGTTAATCTTTGAGAAATCGATATTTATAATGTTTACACAAATAAAAATTGCAGATAAAAGGTCCTCAGTTCTCCTATATGCTCAAAAACAAGTTATTTAACAGGACTAATAAAATAGATGCAGTAAATAATGCGCGCTCTGATTGATCAAAGTTCTGTTTTCCGTAAAAGGATAAAACTGTTACGTGCCCTCCATTCGTAGTTTGCGAGATTCCATTCTTATCTCTTAACTTTTAAATATTTTGCAATGGCCAGAAGCCTTCGCACCAACGGCAACCAATTCACTGTAAATCGTGAACCCACCCCTAACTTTATAGATTGAGTTTCAGCTTTCATTGACTTATTATAAATCATATTTCACTTAGCACTTCTTTGACATCACAGAATACTTCGTCTTCTATTGCCAAAGCAAATATAAATTTTAATTTAAATAAATCTTATTGTTGAGTCAAGGTGACTGTTCCGTGCAAACTTGATAAGATACCTATTCATCGCACTTCTGCTCCACACTCTCTCCTCAAACGCTTGATAGTACTTCCCAATCACAAAGCGATAAATCCATTCCGAAATCAAAATAAAACCAACGTTCGATGGAAATTTTCACACATTAATTATCAAAACAAAGCCATGTAAGACGGAAATTGATCGTATTTACTTAGGAAGACAAATAATTCGTTGGCGGAGGGGAGAGGGGGAGGAAATGATCGGTCGGAGACGAATAATTTGTCTAGGTAATTACGAAAGTCTGCATCAGACAAATTAAAGTTTCGTGTTGTTTAGTTTGTCTGTTTAGTGTGTCTAAACAGGTGAAATCAACAGACAAGCTAAACAGACGAATTATTTGTCTCAGATGAATAATTCGACTGAGTAAGCCCGAGACGCACTAAACAAACGAATTAAATGGGAGCGTTTTAACCAAGCAGAATAACTTTGTAACCGCTTGGATGTTTTTTCAACAACGAGAACAGGAAACAAATCTGTTTGATGCGTCTCGTGTTTGGTCAGACGCACTTTGTGCTATTTGCGTCCTGTATTAACACAGGCCATTTGAATAGTTCGTCTCAGACGAATTATCTGTCTTTCTAGATAAATACGGCCACTGGAAGTGTTGTTCTGTGTAGTTTTTAATTTGTTTGGTTATTAAGACTACTTTATTGCCAATAAGAAATCACCCAATACTAACTAGGAAGGTGTGAGTCAGCGAACGGCTTGTGGACAAACTGTTTCTTGAAACTTTTTCCTAAAACCTACGATTTACACCCAAAGTTTTGCCAGAGTCCTGAATTTCGAATGCTTTGCTATCCACATAAATTCACTGCATGGTAGCTAAATTTGGTAAAATATTTAGCAAGATCCAATGACTTGCTAAGCTCAAGTGTCTATTCCATTTGGCAACTTTTCTGCCAACAAGGCTCCGTATCAAGCTACTGTTCTGGGACGAGGCAAAGGAATGAGCGGGCTCAACCCAAAACAGCGGCTGGAGTCTACGCAACTAAGTCAACCTTTTAGTTCCAAATTTAAGGGCCAACTGAGACTCGTCGGCAAACCTCATTGCAAGGATTGTACCACCATTTTCGCCCGGAGCAGAAAGTTTTGAAGTTCAACATTGTTTCAATAACACCAATGGGAAATCCAAAATCCTCTCTCCTCCCCCCACCCTATCACCCTCCTAGTCTGGTAAGTAGCAAAAATGTGTGACAAGCCTTACAGAATTTGTGTTATAGGAACAGAACAACAACAACACTTACAGTATCTTCAGAGAGAGAAGTCCGTGGAATAAACTGGTCGGTATTTCAGATAAGTTGTTCTTATTCAGATAGCTAAAACAAGAACAATTTCTGTTATTAGTTCTATTATACCTGACAAAGCTCTGAAAGAGAAAGAAGTTTTTACTCTTAAAAATGAGACAACAAACGTGATTAGATAAAAAGATGAAACCAGCCAAGAAGAACGCGAGTCAGGTAACTTAAAGTTAGAACTTACATATTTAATAACTCTAACTTAATTACACCTGGATATCAGCATCTACCTATCGTTTCCTTGTATTAATGTTTTCCAAGTTGCGAATAATGAGATAAGATCTAATTCATTCTCGGTTTAGAAATAGAGAAAAATACCATTTTGGAAAAAACGTCAAATAAGCTTGTAAACTTGCAGAAACAAAGAACAGTTTGCAAACAGCATAGGTAAAAATATATTTTTTTCTAATCTCGCGTTCTTTGCTTGAAGATTAGTTGCACATTGCTAACTTTAGCTATGAAATTTTGATTGTGTTTTACCAGAATTTGTGCACATACATGTTGTTATTTCAACAAGTTGATTGAGATAGAACATATTCTTCCTTTTCTGGACGTTCAAGTATAAAAAGCTTACCGCGTCGAGATAACAGTGTTACTTATCTAGCATTTAACACTTTCTTTTTTCTGTATGAGAAAGTTACCAGTGCTCAGCATTATTATCATGAACAAGAGAATGTTGTCCTTCATTCTACTTATTGTTGTAATGTCGTCTTAAAACACGTAACATTTGATGATTTCTATGCCCTAAAAGGGCTATAGGTCGGGGCAGGGGTTGTGTAAACGTAAGCTGAAAAGCAAGTTAGTGATTGGTTAGTGACCGTCTACTATGAACGTGACACACTATTCAACAACGAGCTCTTGCTAGTTGAAGCAGGCGTAGCTCAGTTGGTTAGTGCGCGGTCTTCGGAGCTAGGGGTCCCCAAGTTCGATTCTCGGTGACTCCACTTTCGATTTTCCTCTGATCCGTGTAGCTTAACTTTAAATACCCGTAAAACAGAGCACTGACAGAGGGAGAGGGGTAAAGTGTGTACTGAGGGCCACAACTTTATCAGTTGTATTACTGTCACATGTTACCCTCGTTAAAGAAGGTTTATCAGTTGTATTACTGTCACATGTTACCC